>JASANG010002858.1:0-161330 GCA_030248215.1 Enoplolaimus lenunculus | reverse complement strand
TTGTTCTCTACTTCGTTCAGTTACGTATTGCTCTATGCTTTTGCCGGGTCGGGCGGGACAGCCGAGACAGCTTCGAGCGTGTGTTTTCGTTGGGTCGGTCGGGACAGCCGGGACAACTTCGAGCGGGTGTTTTCGTTGGGTCGGTCGGGACAGCTTCGAGCCTATATTTTCGCTGGGTCGGGCGGGACAGCTTCGAGCGTGTGTTTTAGTTGTGTCGGTCGGGACAGCCGGGACAGCTTCGAGCCAATGTTTTTTGCTGGGTCGGGCGGGACCACCGGAACAGCTTCGAGTGTGTGTGTTCCTGGGTCTTTCGGGACAGTTTGGAGTCCTTTGTGGAGATTTCGTTGGGTCGGTCGGACAGCCGGGACAGCTTCGAGCCTATGTTTTCGCTGGGTCGGGCGGGACAGCTTCGAGTGTGTGTTTTCGTTGGGTCGGTCGGGACAGCTGCGAGCGTGTTTTTCCGTTGGGTCGGTCGGGACAGATTCGATCCTATGCTTTGCTGGGTCGGGCGTGACAGCCGAGACAGCTTCGAGCGTGTGTTTTCGTTGGGTCGCTCGTGACAGCTTCGAGCCTATATTTTCGCTGGGTCTAGCGGGACAGCTTCGAGCTTGTGTCCCGTTGTGTCGATCGGGACAGCATTCCGCTGCTCAGCGGGACAGCTCGAGTTTCTCGTTGTGTAGATCGGGACAGCTTCGAGCCAATGTTTTTGCTGGGTCGGGCGGGACCACAGGGACAGCTTCGAACGTGCGTTTTCCTGGATCGGTCGGGACAGATTCGAGGAGTTTTAGTTGGGTCGGTCGGAACAGCCGGGACAGCTTCGAGCCTATGTTTTCGCTGTGTCGGGCGAGACAGCTTCGAGCTTGTGTTTTCGTTAGGTCAGTCGGGACAGCTGGGACAGCTGCGAGCGTGTTTTTCCGCTGGGTCGGTCGGGACGAGATTCGAGCCTATGCTTTTGCTGGGTCGGGCGGGACAGCCGAGACAGCTTCGAGCGTGTGTTTTCGTTGGGTCGGTCGGGACAGCTTCGAGCCTATATTTTCGCTGGGTCGGGCGAGAAAGCTTCGAGCGTGTGTTTTCGTTGTGTCGGTAGGGACAGCCGGGACAACTTCGAACCAAAGTTTTTGCTGGGTCGGGCGGGACCACCGGGATAGCTTCGAGCGTGTGTTTTTCTGGGTCAGTCGGGTCTCCTTCGAGCGTGTGTTTTCGTTGGGTCGGTCGGGACAGCTTCGAGCCTATGTTTTCGCTGGGTCGGGCGAGACAGCTTCGAGTGTGTGTTTTCGTTGGGTCGGTCGGGACAGGCGGGAAAGCTTTGAGCTTGAGTTTTCGTTGGGTCCGCCGGAACAAATTCGAGCCTATGTTTTTGCTAGGTCGGGCGGGACAGCTTCGAGCTTGTGTTTTCGTTGGGTCGGTCGGGACAGCTGGGACAGCTGTGAGCGTGTTTTTCCGCTGGGTCGGTCGGGACAGCCGGGACAGATTCGAGCCTATGCTTTTGCCGGGTCGGGCGGGACAGCCGAGACAGCTTCGAGCGTGTGTTTTCGTTGGGTCGGTCGGGACAGCCGGGACAACTTCGAGCGGGTGTTTTCGTTGGGTCGGTCGGGACAGCTTCGAGCCTATATTTTCGCTGGGTCGGGCGGGACAGCTTCGAGCGTGTGTTTTAGTTGTGTCGGTCGGGACAGCCGGGACAGCTTCGAGCCAATGTTTTGCTGGGTCGGGCGGGACCACCGGGACAGCTTCGAGCGTGTGTTTTTCTGGGTCAGTCGGGACACCTTCGAGGTGTTTGCGTTGGGTCGGTCGGGACAGCTTCGAGCCTATGTTTTCGCTGGGTCGGGCGAGACAGCTTCGAGTGTGTGTTTTCGTTGGGTCGGTCGGGACAGGCGGGAAAGCTTTGAGCTTGAGTTTTCGTTGGGTCCGCCGGAACAAATTCGAGCCTATGTTTTTGCTAGGTCGGGCGGGACAGCTTCGAGCTTGTGTTTTCGTTGGGTCGGTCGGGACAGCTGGGACAGCTGCGAGCGTGTTTTTCCGCTGGGTCGGTCGGGACAGCCGGGACAGATTCGAGCCTATGCTTTTGCCGGGTCGGGCGGGACAGCCGAGACAGCTTCGAGCGTGTGTTTTCGTTGGGTCGGTCGGGACAGCCGGGACAACTTCGAGCGGGTGTTTTCGTTGGGTCGGTCGGGACAGCTTCGAGCCTATATTTTCGCTGGGTCGGGCGGGACAGCTTCGAGCTTGTGTTTTAGTTGTGTCGGTCGGGACAGCCGGGACAGCTTCGAGCCAATGTTTTGCTGGGTCGGGCGGGACCACCGGAACAGCTTCGAGTGTGTGTTTTCCTGGGTCTGTCGGGACAGTTGGGACACCTTTGAGGTGTTTTCGTTTGGTCGGTCGGACAGCCGGGACAGCTTCGAGCCTATGTTTTCGCTGGGTCGGGCGGGACAGCTTCGAGTGTGTGTTTTCGTTGGGTCGGTCGGGACAGCTGCGAGCGTGTTTTTCCGTTGGGTCGGTCGGGACAGATTCGAGCCTATGCTTTTGCTGGGTCGGGCGTGACAACCGGGACAACTTCGAGCGGGTGTTTTCGTTGGGTCGGTCGGGACAGCTTCGAGCCTATATTTTCGCTGGGTCGGGCGGGACAGCTTCGAGCGTGTGTTTTAGTTGTGTCGGTCGGGACAGCCGGGACAGCTTCGAGCCAATGTTTTTGCTGGGTCGGGCGGGACCACCGGAACAGCTTCGAGTGTGTGTTTTCCTGGGTCTGTCGGGACAGTTGGGACACCTTTGAGGTGTTTTCGTTTGGTCGGTCGGACAGCCGGGACAGCTTCGAGCCTATGTTTTCGCTGGGTCGGGCGGGACAGCTTCGAGTGTGTGTTTTCGTTGGGTCGGTCGGGACAGCTGCGAGCGTGTTTTTCCGTTGGGTCGGTCGGGACAGATTCGATCCTATGCTTTTGCTGGGTCGGGCGTGACAGCCGAGACAGCTTCGAGCGTGTGTTTTCGTTGGGTCGCTCGTGACAGCTTCGAGCCTATATTTTCGCTGGGTCTAGCGGGACAGCTTCGAGCGTGTTCTCGTTGTGTCGATCGGGACAGCTTCGAGCCAATGTTTTTGCTGGGTCGGGCGGGACCACAGGGACAGCTTCGAACGTGCGTTTTCCTGGATCGGTCGGGACACCTTCGAGGTGTTTTCGTTGGGTCGGTCGGAACAGCCGGGACAGCTTCGAGCCTATGTTTTCGCTGGGTCGGGCGAGACAGCTTCGAGCTTGTGTTTTCGTTAGGTCAGTCGGGACAGCTGGGACAGCTGCGAGCGTGTTTTTCCGCTGGGTCGGTCGGGACAGATTCGAGCCTATGCTTTTGCTGGGTCGGGCGGGACAGCCGAGACAGCTTCGAGCGTGTGTTTTCGTTGGGTCGGTCGGGACAGCTTCGAGCCTATATTTTCGCTGGGTCGGGCGGGATAGCTTCCAGCGTGTGTTTTCGTTGTGTCGGTAGGGACAGCCGGGACAACTTCGAACCAAAGTTTTTGCTGGGTCGGGCGGGACCACCGGGACAGCTTCGAGCGTGTGTTTTTCTGGGTCAGTCGGGACACCTTCGAGGTGTTTGCGTTGGGTCGGTCGGGACAGCTTCGAGCCTATGTTTTCGCTGGGTCGGGCGAGACAGCTTCGAGTGTGTGTTTTCGTTGGGTCGGTCGGGACAGGCGGGAAAGCTTTGAGCTTGAGTTTTCGTTGGGTCCGCCGGAACAAATTCGAGCCTATGTTTTTGCTAGGTCGGGCGGGACAGCTTCGAGCTTGTGTTTTCGTTGGGTCGGTCGGGACAGCTGGGACAGCTGCGAGCGTGTTTTTCCGCTGGGTCGGTCGGGACAGCCGGGACAGATTCGAGCCTATGCTTTTGCCGGGTCGGGCGGGACAGCCGAGACAGCTTCGAGCGTGTGTTTTCGTTGGGTCGGTCGGGACAGCCGGGACAACTTCGAGCGGGTGTTTTCGTTGGGTCGGTCGGGACAGCTTCGAGCCTATATTTTCGCTGGGTCGGGCGGGACAGCTTCGAGCGTGTGTTTTAGTTGTGTCGGTCGGGACAGCCGGGACAGCTTCGAGCCAATGTTTTGCTGGGTCGGGCGGGACCACCGGAACAGCTTCGAGTGTGTGTTTTCCTGGGTCTGTCGGGACAGTTGGGACACCTTTGAGGTGTTTTCGTTTGGTCGGTCGGACAGCCGGGACAGCTTCGAGCCTATGTTTTCGCTGGGTCGGGCGGGACAGCTTCGAGTGTGTGTTTTCGTTGGGTCGGTCGGGACAGCTGCGAGCGTGTTTTTCCGTTGGGTCGGTCGGGACAGATTCGAGCCTATGCTTTTGCTGGGTCGGGCGTGACAGCCGAGACAGCTTCGAGCGTGTGTTTTCGTTGGGTCGCTCGTGACAGCTTCGAGCCTATATTTTCGCTGGGTCTAGCGGGACAGCTTCGAGCGTGTTCTCGTTGTGTCGATCGGGACAGCTTCGAGCCAATGTTTTTGCTGGGTCGGGCAGGACCACAGGGACAGCTTCGAACGTGTTGCTGGGTCGGGCGGGACCACAGGGACAGCTTCGAACGTGCGTTTTCCTGGATCGGTCGGGACACCTTCGAGGTGTTTTCGTTGGGTCGGTCGGAACAGCCGGGACAGCTTCGAGCCTATGTTTTCGCTGGGTCGGGCGAGACAGCTTCGAGTGTGTGTTTTCGTTGGGTCGGTCGGGACAGCTGGGACAGCTGCGAGCGTGTTTTTCCGCTGGGTCGGTCGGGACAGCCGGGACAGATTCGAGCCTATGCTTTTGCCGGGTCGGGCGGGACAGCCGAGACAGCTTCGAGCGTGTGTTTTCGTTGGGTCGGTCGGGACAGCCGGGACAACTTCGAGCGGGTGTTTTCGTTGGGTCGGTCGGGACAGCTTCGAGCCTATATTTTCGCTGGGTCGGGCGGGACAGCTTCGAGCGTGTGTTTTAGTTGTGTCGGTCGGGACAGCCGGGACAGCTTCGAGCCAATGTTTTTGCTGGGTCGGGCGGGACCACCGGAACAGCTTCGAGTGTGTGTTTTCCTGGGTCTGTCGGGACAGTTGGGACACCTTTGAGGTGTTTTCGTTTGGTCGGTCGGACAGCCTCGAGCCTATGTTTTCGCTGGGTCGGGCGGGACAGCTTCGAGTGTGTGTTTTCGTTGGGTCGGTCGGGACAGCCGGGACAACTTCGAGCGTGTGTTTCCGTTGGGTCGGTCGGGACAGCTGGGACAGCTGCGAGCGTGTTTTTCCGTTGGGTCGGTCGAAACAGCTTCGAGCCTATTTTTTGCTGGGTCCGCCGCGACAGTTTCGATATTGTATTTTCGTTCGGTGCCGGGACAGCTTCGAGCGTGTGTTTTTGTTGGGTCAGTCGAGACAGATTCGAGCCTGTGTTTTTGCTGGGTCGGGCGGGATAGCCGGGACATCTTCGAGCCAATGTTTTTGCTGGGTCGGGAGGGACATAAGGGACAGCTTCGAGCCAATGTTTTTGCTGGTTCGGGCGGGGCAGCGTCGAGCTTGTGTTTTCGTTGGGTCGGTCGGGACAGCTGCGTTATTTTTATTTTGTCGAGAATGTTCACAGCTACAACCAAATTTTCACGATGTAACCACGGCGCGTTTGTATCAGTTGTGTAGGTTGAAATTAATTGTATACGTATTAATGTCTATACACCATAACTCATTCTTTTGTGTTCGAGAAACGATGTCTCTGTCTTAATAAGACATTTATGATTAGTTTGGTGTCAACAACAATAAGAGCCCATAAACGGATACAGTCCCTAAACCCTAACTAGGGTGCATAAATATCAATTAACCCTAATTGTGCATAGATGACTCCAGAACCAAATAAAGTTGAGTTTGAAACTTTAAAGCATACTTACGTGTTTTCGTCTGGTAAGTACAGTATTAACTTTTAGTCTGTTGAAAGTTACTGTATTGACCCGAATAAGAGGGGGACTGATATTTATTTGGCCTCCCCAGAAGGTACCCCTCTTGTTATTCGATTACGGACTGTTATTTATTTTTAATCCACGCTCCGCCGCCCTTCGTTACCGATATATATCCGGTACTGCAACTATCGTTGAATTTAACGTTTATTTGTCTCGTTTCAGTAGCTTGAGCGATAATACAAGGTAATAATTATGAATGTACTTTCAAAATTAAGGTGCACTTTAAAGTTCGAACTCAAATTATTTGGTCCTGGAGTCATTTATGCGCTAAAATTAGGGCTAATTGACATTTATGGACTCTAATTAGGGTTTAGGGACTCTATCCGCTTACGGACTCTTATTAGGGATACGGACTCCTATTGATTTGGACTCAAAATGGGGACCCCCTCTTATTACCCCCTCTTATTCGGGTCAATACAGTACAAATGCAAAATATCTTTGACAAATATATCAGTTTAAAATATGAACAACCAATTTTGCTAATTTTCAATATAAAGTTTTACAAAGATATGCCAGATGGCCAGGTCTGTAATTTTAACACGCGTACGATGCGTGCAAAATGTAAAATTAGGTTGTTGTGTATATTTACCTTAATGCTGATGGTCTGCAAAATTTCGTTTCTTGTTATGTAACATGTTGCAACGGATGACTGAATTAATAATTACTTTGCACAAAACCGTCAAGATATGTTTCATTCAGTCCAAAAGTTGGATTGTTATGGAGTTTCGTTTAGTGTCTGTTGAGTAAATAAAATGTTTTCTCGTGATTCGAGCAGGTACTTTCCTGTGATGCAGACAAATTGTAGTTTGCATGTGCATACCTCAACTTTCATTTGTTCCCCATAGGGATTTCGCGCCCCGGAAATATTACTAGCCTGCAGGGTGTACCCGGATATCGGCCAATGTTACTCTGAGGGGCATTCTGTTGTGCGGGACAGCAGCAGGCCAGCACTCCTGCCCATATATTTGTGCTGGGACGGAGGGACAGCTTTGAGCCTGTGTTTTTGCAGAGTCGGGCGGGACAGCCAAGACAGCTTCGAGCGTGCGTTCTTGTTGGGTTGGCCGGGACAGCTTCGAGCCTATTTTTTGCTGGGTCCGCCGGGACAGCTTCGATATTGTATTTTCCTTCGGTGCCGGGACAGCTTCGAGCGTGTGTTTTTGTTGGGTCAGTCGAGACAGATTCGAGCCTGTGTTTTTGCTGGGTCGGGCGGGATAGCCGGGACATCTTCGAGCCAATGTTTTTGCTGGGTTGGGAGGGACAGAAGGGACAGCTTCGAGCCAATGTTTTTGCTGGTTCGGGCGGGGCAGCGTCGAGCTTGTGTTTTCGTTGGGTCGGTCGGGACAGCTGCGAGCGTGTTTTTCCGCTGGGTCGGTCGGGACAGATTCGAGCCTATGCTTTTGCTGGGTCGGGCGGGACAGCCGAGACAGCTTCGAGCGTGTGTTTTCGTTGGGTCGGTCGGGACAGCTTCGAGCCTATATTTTCGCTGGGTCGGGCGGGATAGCTTCCAGCGTGTGTTTTCGTTGTGTCGGTAGGGACAGCCGGGACAACTTCGAACCAAAGTTTTTGCTGGGTCGGGCGGGACCACCGGGACAGCTTCGAGCGTGTGTTTTTCTGGGTCAGTCGGGACTCCTTCGAGGTGTTTGCGTTGGGTCAGTCGGGACAGCTTCGAGCCTATGTTTTCGCTGGGACGGGCGAGACAGCTTCGAGTGTGTGTTTTCGTTGGGTCGGTCGGGACAGGCGGGAAAGCTTTGAGCTTGAGTTTTCGTTGGGTCCGCCGGAACAAATTCGAGCCTATGTTTTTGCTAGGTCGGGCGGGACAGCTTCGAGCTTGTGTTTTCGTTGGGTCGGTCGGGACAGCTGGGACAGCTGCGAGCGTGTTTTTCCGCTGGGTCGGTCGGGACAGCCGGGACAGATTCGAGCCTATGCTTTTGCCGGGTCGGGCGGGACACCCGAGACAGCTTCGAGCGTGTGTTTTCGTTGGGTCGGTCGGGACAGCCGGGACAACTTCGAGCGGGTGTTTTCGTTGGGTCGGTCGGGACAGCTTCGAGCCTATATTTTCGCTGGGTCGGGCGGGACAGCTTCGAGCGTGTGTTTTAGTTGTGTCGGTCGGGACAGCCGGGACAGCTTCGAGCCAATGTTTTTGCTGGGTCGGGCGGGACCACCGGAACAGCTTCGAGTGTGTGTTTTCCTGGGTCTGTCGGGACAGTTGGGACACCTTTGAGGTGTTTTCGTTTGGTCGGTCGGACAGCCGGGACAGCTTCGAGCCTATGTTTTCGCTGGGTCGGGCGGGACAGCTTCGAGTGTGTGTTTTCGTTGGGTCGGTCGGGACAGCCGGGAAAGCTTTGAGCGTGTGTTTTCATTGGGTTCGCCGGGACAGATTCGAGCCTATGTTTTTGCTAGGTCGGGCGGGACAGCTTCGAGCTTGTGTTTTCGTTGGGTCGGTCGGGACAGCCGGGACAACTTCGAGCGTGTGTTTCCGTTGGGTCGGTCGGGACAGCTGGGACAGCTGCGAGCGTGTTTTTCCGTTGGGTCGGTCGAAACAGCTTCGAGCCTATTTTTTGCTGGGTCCGCCGGGACAGCTTCGATATTGTATTTTCGTTCGGTGCCGGGACAGCTTCGAGCGTGTGTTTTTGTTGGGTCAGTCGAGACAGATTCGAGCCTGTGTTTTTGCTGGGTCGGGCGGGATAGCCGGGACATCTTCGAGCCAATGTTTTTGCTGGGTCGGGAGGGACAGAAGGGACAGCTTCGAGCCAATGTTTTTGCTGGTTCGGGCGGGGCAGCGTCGAGCTTGTGTTTTCGTTGGGTCGGTCGGGACAGCTGCGAGCGTGTTTTTCCGTTGGGTCGGTCGGGACAGATTCGAGCCTATGCTTTTGCTGGGTCGGGCGTGACAGCCGAGACAGCTTCGAGCGTGTGTTTTCGTTGGGTCGCTCGTGACAGCTTCGAGCCTATATTTTCGCTGGGTCTAGCGGGACAGCTTCGAGCGTGTTCTCGTTGTGTCGATCGGGACAGCTTCGAGCCAATGTTTTTGCTGGGTCGGGCGGGACCACAGGGACAGCTTCGAACGTGCGTTTTCCTGGATCGGTCGGGACACCTTCGAGGTGTTTTCGTTGGGTCGGTCGGAACAGCCGGGACAGCTTCGAGCCTATGTTTTCGCTGGGTCGGGCGAGACAGCTTCGAGTGTGTGTTTTCGTTGGGTCGGTCGGGACAGCCGGGAAAGTTTTGAGCGTGTGTTTTCGTTGGGTCCGCCGGAACAGATTCGAGCCTATGTTTTTGCTAGGTCGGGCGGGACAGCTTCGAGCTTGTGTTTTCGTTAGGTCAGTCGGGACAGCTGGGACAGCTGCGAGCGTGTTTTTCCGCTGGGTCGGTCGGGACAGATTCGAGCCTATGCTTTTGCTGGGTCGGGCGGGACAGCCGAGACAGCTTCGAGCGTGTGTTTTCGTTGGGTCGGTCGGGACAGCTTCGAGCCTATATTTTCGCTGGGTCGGGCGGGATAGCTTCCAGCGTGTGTTTTCGTTGTGTCGGTAGGGACAGCCGGGACAACTTCGAACCAAAGTTTTTGCTGGGTCGGGCGGGACTACCGGAACAGCTTCGAGCGTGTGTTTTTCTGGGTCAGTCGGGACACCTTCGAGGTGTTTGCGTTGGGTCGGTCGGGACAGCTTCGAGCCTATGTTTTCGCTGGGTCGGGCGAGACAGCTTCGAGTGTGTGTTTTCGTTGGGTCGGTCGGGACAGGCGGGAAAGCTTTGAGCTTGAGTTTTCGTTGGGTCCGCCGGAACAAATTCGAGCCTATGTTTTTGCTAGGTCGGGCGGGACAGCTTCGAGCTTGTGTTTTCGTTGGGTCGGTCGGGACAGCTGGGACAGCTGCGAGCGTGTTTTTCCGCTGGGTCGGTCGGGACAGCCGGGACAGATTCGAGCCTATGCTTTTGCCGGGTCGGGCGGGACAGCCGAGACAGCTTCGAGCGTGTGTTTTCGTTGGGTCGGTCGGGACAGCCGGGACAACTTCGAGCGGGTGTTTTCGTTGGGTCGGTCGGGACAGCTTCGAGCCTATATTTTCGCTGGGTCGGGCGGGACAGCTTCGAGCGTGTGTTTTAGTTGTGTCGGTCGGGACAGCCGGGACAGCTTCGAGCCAATGTTTTTGCTGGGTCGGGCGGGACCACCGGAACAGCTTCGAGTGTGTGTTTTCCTGGGTCTGTCGGGACAGTTGGGACACTTTGAGGTGTTTTCGTTTGGTCGGTCGGACAGCCGGGACAGCTTCGAGCCTATGTTTTCGCTGGGTCGGGCGGGACAGCTTCGAGTGTGTGTTTTCGTTGGGTCGGTCGGGACAGCCGGGAAAGCTTCGAGCTTGTGTTTTCGTTGGGTCTGTCGGGACAGCCGGGACAACTTCGAGCTCATGTTTAGGCTTAGTTGGCAGGCGTTTGTAGTTAACATAACCAAAACGTTGGCCAATGTTACCTTTAGCACCGCAACTGTAGATTTAACATATTCGCAAGCCTAATTTTACGTGTTCAAAAAAAGTGTACCAAAGCACAAAATCTGGAATCCAAGCGTACCCTTTTGCAGTCCCAGCAAAAGACGGGACAGCACAAAAAGGTGTATGGACCGGAACATTTGTCATTGTAAACATTGCGATGTCATTGTACTGTAGTGGCCCAAATAGGTGGGGAAATAATAAAAGTTTTGGGTCCCTATATCGAGTCTGGATCGATAGGAGTCTATTTCCCTATTTGGAAGGTGTAACTGGGTATAGTCTAAAATTACTAATTAGTACATTAATGTTACTTACCCTTATTAAAGTGCGTAATTGCTTCGTGACTCAAATTGAATTCAGTAAAGATACACAATTTGATTCATTTGTTAAAGTATATAAGGTCCCAATAACTGGAACTAGACTGAAAAATATTTAACAGTCCAGAATTGAATAGCAAAGCTACCATTTGGCAGGGTGTAAATGGATATCCGTTTCCGGTAAAATCGGTGTCTGCTTCCGTTAAAGAAATAACGGAAATTCTGTTATTTTTACTTTCAAATTGAGTTATAAATATCTTAAAAATTTCGCCCCATGTAAAGATCAGGAGCGGTAAGTTTTTCTATGGGATTGGAAAAAAGTAAGCTTAATCTTTAGACTAATTTTTTGCTTGACTTAAGCTTACGAATATGCTTATAATACGTTTCCGCCCCTGTTATTTACATTGGCCAAAATTATGATGCATCCACCGCTTTTTCTGTACAATTTTTGGAAGATCGGTATATATTCACACCTCAATTATGTTGGCAGAAAAATAAAACACTTAAAACTTTTGGTAAAAGCAGGCCGGAACATTGGTCATGTGGCAAAATCATGATGGCTTCGCTTGGGACAGCGGGACAGTTGGAACAATGTGGACAGACGGACAGCTGGGCCCACAACAAGAAAATGCCCCTCTACATAAAAAAATTTTGTTTAATTGGATTCTCATCAGTGGTGGTGCCGCCCCCCTGGCCCCAACAGATTCAACACACTAAGCAGGATGTGAGGTTGTCGCCTCCCGGACCGCACACACAAAGCAATTCATTGATATTGGAACATCTGGTCGATTGTGGGATTTTGGGATTTCGGAATATGGATGAAGATGGGTGCACCTCTCACCTAGGCCTAAACCTAAGTATGAACCTAAGCCCAAGTTTATGCCAAAGATTTATCCCAAGGGTCATTTATTAAGCATATGTCTATTTATCGTAACCAAAGGTTTAAGCCCATACCTAGATCAAGCCAAAGCATAAAGCTTTGTCGAAGATTTAGGGGTCTTTTCGGTTTTCCCCCCAGCGTGCCTTTGCCAAAAAGTAGTCGGATGTTAAAATTTTTTGAGTATTTGAGGTTCACATGGCCTCCCCTGATCATTCCATGGCCAAATTTATATTTTTGAAAAATTCGATTTTTGCAGCTTGCAGAGCTGAGTCGAATGATGTTAATTTTTTTTGCAATCAGACGATTGGTTATCGAATTATTGTCAAATGATTTGGCGAACTTGTTAACAAGTCGTCTGATTAAGAAATTTAACACCGTTCGACCGATCGATCTCTGCAAGCTGCGTCGAATGGTATATAACTTGTTAAACTTTTGGACAAAAAGTTTTTTGGGACACAAGGGGGATTTACGAGACCTTAAAAATCTAATTTTTCAAAAATTCAAATTTGATTGTGAAATGATCAGTGCAAATCATGAGAAGCACAAATATGCAAAAAAATTTTCAAAATCCGACAATTTTAGGGCAAACGCGGGCGGGGGATAACCGAAAGACCCAGATTTAGCCCAAAGGTCATTTGAGATTTAATCTATGCTTAAACCAAAGCCTATTTCTAAAGCGTCAGCCTATGCCTAAGCCAAGGGTTTAGTCAAAGGTTCGTTTAAGGTCTAATCTATGCTTAAACCAAAGCTTAACCGAAAGCCTAAGCCCAAACCTATAGCACATAGAGATCGATTTTTGCAAGAAACGCATATGCGGTACACCCTGTGTAAATTCCTGTTAAGATGCACGGCATAGCATTCTACTCCATGGCAGAGTACAACAGGAGGTCTGCCTTCGGCTCCGGTGAAATTTTTGCTGGATGTTCCGGCAATTTCGGTATTAAAATTTTGCAAAATTTATCTGTTTAGCGCGTTTCGCGTTACTTTTGTCACAATTTTCAAGAAAGAGTTTCCGAAATGTCGCAGAAAATTAGCGTAAAACTAAGCAACGTATCATATTGCAGATATTGGCTAAAATTAACTATTTTACTATCATTTTTCTACCTAATTTCGCATCACCTCCGGCTTCGGCAAGTTTCGTTTACCTCCGGCTCTGGTTTTTTCACATCCGGTTGCACACGGTCTAATCGATGTTTAACCAAAGCCTAAGCCTGCTCCAAAAGCATCAGCCTAAGTTTAAACCTAAGCTTACGCTTAAGCCGTAGCCTATAAAGTTAATGCATAAAGATTAGGCATCTATAAAGTTTAAACACTTAATTCTCACCTAAGCCGAAGATCAGCGGGCAACCGGAGGTGAAAAACAGCGGAGACGGAGGTCAACGAAACTTGCCGGAGCCGGAGATAGTGCGAAATTATGTAGTAATAATCATGGTTACTTAGTTAATTTTTGGCCAATATCTACAATATATTGTAAAGTTGCTTGGTTTTACGTAATTTTCTGCGACATTTCGGAAATTCTTTGCTGAAAATTGTGATAAAAGTAAAACGAAACGTGCTAAACAGATAAATTATGCAAAATTATGCAAAAATTTTACTACCGAAATTTCCGGAACCTCCGGCAAAAATTCTACCGGAGACGGAGGCTGATTTTCTGCCGGAGCCGGAGCCTGAGGCAGACCTCCGGATGTACCTTGCCTAAGACGAACCCTTGCTTAATCCAAAACAGCCTTGCCTATTCCTAGACCTAATCTTGAGCCAAAGGATTACCTAATCCTAAACCGAAAACCTAAGACTATAAAGCCAATGGTATTGTTTGCAATGAATTCTTTTGAAATCGCAAAATTCCATCTACAAACAAGTGCTATCATTTTTTTAGCTGGGACGTTGGGATTTTTGACGGCAGTCAAGTATACGTGGGCCGGAACACTTATCCTGGTCAGCCTCAGAACTGCCCCTACTACACCACACTCTCAGTATATATATTTTTTGTATATGTCTAGTATATTGCTGTCCTGCAGGACAATGGGCGGCCTTTATCGTAAATGGTCCAATACGCCCATAGTTGTAAAAAATTGTCCACCTACTCATGCTCTTAGGACCAGTGCCGAAAACGACGTTCTAACATGAGCTTAATTTCGAAGGTAGTAGGGTCAGAACACGAGTCCAGGTAGCAAAAATGAGACTATACCTAAAGCCTAAGCAAAAAGATTAGTCTAAAGTAAACTTACTCTATTGCAGTCTCGTTAATAGAAAAACGAACCGCCCCTGATCTTTACATCGGCCGCCGTATAATTATATCAGAAATACTGTAAGCATAGTGCCTATGTTGTCTTTGCCCTCTGCAAAGGGACTAGGTCTAATAACATCCTTATAACAGAGTTCCTTAAAAACATTTGTCCTTAGCGTTTTGCACAGACCTGAACTGTTTTTACAGTAGTGTGCGCATTATTACGTGGATAACCTAAAAACTCCGAGATTTCTCAAAAACGAAGTTTATTCACAGATTTTTTGACAACGGATATCCGGTTGCACCCATGGACATTTACCAATTATTCAGCATTCGTGACAAGCATTTCGTACTCTTGCAACATATTGATTCTGGGTTTATCACAAATCTCACCGCGAAAGATGGATACAGCGCGAAAGACCTGTTAAATGTTTTGATAAATGATACCAAAAACAATTGCCAGCTGTTGTTGTTGTTGTTACTGCAGTTCTGATGCGGTATAATCTGCCTACGCTGTCAGATGATGGCGCAGAAGCTGTACTCTGCTTAACCAACGTGTGCTTTCGAATGCAGTTTTTGGCTGCACCTCAGATAACTGGGGCGTATACATGGGTGCGATTGGTAAATATAACCCTCAAAATTTGTGGACTAGAAAAAAGTACATTGAAAGGCTGGATAATTCCTACTTGAACATGTTTAACAAATTTTCTCTTCTCGGTCACAAGAAAAAAAAGCTTTAGATGACTTGACCTCTTTCCAAAATGAAATTCAAGCAACGCTCGTTGGGTTTTAATCGCACAATTTGTGAAAAATAAACTGGAAAGTGCAATTTGATTCCTTGTTTAAAGCACACCAGCAGTTGGTTGCAAAGTGAAACGTTGTCGGATACAATTGCGCGTTTATCAACAGCCGAAAAAATGTATAATCAACCAATTTAAACCAATTTAGCTGCTAGCGCATTGGGCTTCGGAGTGTTTTGAAGAAAAGAAATGATGCATTTGTCACATACATTTATATGTCTTTGTGAGAAATAATTGCAGAAATGTAACGCAAGTGTTATGTACACTTGTTCCACAATTCTCTTTTGTAATTCGGCGTTATTTTGATGATGCAAAAAATATTTTTAAATTATGGACTCTTCTTAGTAGAGAAAATTATAAATGTTGATCGCAGGTGTAATAGGATATGGGCGATACAGAGTGAATTAGTTTACATTTAAGATCAGTGCTCTGGCCCATCTATAGAACAGGGCCGGATCGTTTTCCGGAGGGGCTATAATAGAGTCAGTTTAAGCTTTAGACTAATTTTTTTGCTTAAGCTTAGGCTTATGCTTAGGCTTATGAACAGGCTCATCCATAAGCTTAGGTTAGACTTAGGCTTAGGCTTAGGAATTGCTTATTTTACTGTTCCGGCCCTGTTCTATACATTGGCCAGTGCTCTTATATACGTCTTTGTCTTAGAAGCTAATCCTGATCCTGTTATAATATGCCGAAATCTGAAAAACTACAAAACCTCGAGAAAAGTGTACAATAATTCCTACCAAAGGCCAGAATAAAAATTTGGCCTAAATTGTGCATTGAGCGATGTGAAAATCCAAATGTTTTACCTGGAACTTGGATCGTCTTATAAACTATTACGTTCAAATTGAAATTTGTTTTTCTAAATACTTCATCGCCAAATGTTTTGTAGTAAGGGTGCACATTTTAAATGCAGTCGTGTTGTTACGGATAGAGCAAAGAAAAATTTTAGCTTTTAAGCAAATACATTTGCAAAACACCTCAAACAAACTTTCATATGTTTATAGAAGTATATTGTGGTATAGTTTTATATAAGCGGTATTTTATGATTGGTAAAACGAGTAACATTTTGCGCAGCTTTTGTACACTTTCCTGATACCAGGTTATTAAGGTTGGGCTTAGGTTTTGTTTCGGCTTATGCAAAGTCAGAATTAGGCAATGACAATCGTTTTCTTTAACCTTTGTCCAAGTATAAGTATGGGTGGGAAGTATACAAGAGCGTACTTGGCATTTTATTCAAAGGTATAGAACTTGAATTCTAGTCCAATGCATTGTTTATGAATTTATTTTTTGATCATAATAATATGATATGAGACGGGCCCGGGCATGACGGCTGCTCAAATTGATCAGGGTTTGTCAGCCAAAAGTTTCAGAAAAGGTATGACGAGAATTGACATCACTTACAAGCAAATCTAAAACTTCTGGGTTGGGGGTACAGAACAGTTGAGCAGTCATTTTGCGCCTTCTACTGGATAGGGATGGTTCGCGACGGCTTGATTACAATTATTTTCCTGCTAAAATGTAGCACAGCTGGTAATTCATTGTAGCCATTTTCAAAGCAAAAAAACTACGAATGCACATTATAACACCAGTTTTTGTGTGATGGAAAATTTAGAGATTTCAATCAAATTTCTCACAGCGCTAAATGTGAGAACGTCCTTGGAGTAGCGTGCAACCGAGGGTGAAAATACCGGAGCCGGCGCCAGAGGTCAACGAAACTTGCCTGAGCCGGAGCCGAGGCAAAGTTTTAGGCAGTAAAATGATGGTTAATTAGTTCATTTTTGCCAACATCTGCAATGTGTTGTTAAGTTGTTTGGTTACGCTATTTTCTGCGAAATTTTGGACACTGTTTCCTAAAAATTGTGACCAAAGTAAAACGAAACTAGCTAAACAGATAAATTTTCCAAAATTATGAAACATTTTAATACCTAAATTGCCGATTTTTGCCGGAGCCGGAGGTCTATTTTTTGCCGGAGCCAGAGGCAGACCTCCGGTTGTATCCTGCCCCACGGAATACACTGCTATGCTGTGCAATAGCCTCATTTGGTAAACTATGCACCAGTTTTATTTTTACTTCGTTTTATTTTTCCTACATCTATTAACAGATCCTCAAAAAGTTTGAAATCTTAACCGGAATTTGCGCTGGATGTAACCGGAAATCTGTTTCTGGTAATAATCGATCTCTATGTGCCGCTGTTTGGATAAAGCTGCTGCGCTTCTGTTTGATACCTTACAAATGGAGCCTCCGCATATCCAAACCGCGCCTGTGCCCTTGGCTAAACGAGAGTTTGCCACACGACCAGAAACAAGTGAATGATTTGTGGAACACTGAAAATACTTTGGCAATCAGGCCCGTAGCCAGCTCACCTTGCTAGGGAGGGGCTAAAAAATTTTCCAGGAGACGCATACAAGGATTTTCGTTGACTTACAAGTAAAACTGAAATGAATCTAGTTTGGCCAAAATTTTTCCAGAGGGGGCTGAGCCTCCCTGGTCCCCCCTTGTTTACGGGCCTGATAGTAATGCGTTTTTATCTTTTAGTGTCATTATCATTTATTTGCTGTTTTTGTATCGTACCGCGAATACAGTTTTGTCAATGAGGCCCGAGAGTCACAGATGAGAGATAGCATCAGCCAGTCTGAATCGTTTTGACAACACTACTATCAATATTGAATATATACTGAGTATCGTTTGAGTTTACTTATATACAATATCCTAGTAGTATTTTATAAACATTGGCCGAGTTATGTTTGAAACTTTAGTTAAATTCTTTTTATGTGTTCCGACGTAAAGCGTAATGCCATTTAATACAGTGGCGTAGCCTGCAGCCAGGATTGTAGTTCGGCGCGGTATAACTTCAGTTGAAAGTACGTATTTTGGATCTTTTCGGTTATGTCACTTACGTCCGGCGTTCGCTCAAAAATCGTCGGATTTCATAAAATTTTGACAGTATTTGAGCTTTCTCATGAACTTCTCTACTCTGATCATTCCATAGCCAAATTTGAATTTTTTGAAGTTTCATGTTTAAAATCCCAAGGCCAAGCCACCTTTTCGGGACCAAAAAATTTGTTAAAAACTTAGACAAATTGTATATCACACGAGTAGACCCAGCTTGCATAGTTGAGTCAAATACTGTTAAGTGTTTGGCGATCACACTTAAGTGTTTGGCTATCACAGGATTGGCTAACGGTTTTTACGTTATTGTCAAATAACTGTTGTCGCCATCCCAAATGGTTTACAGCTCGACAAATCAGTTATTTGATCATAATTCTTTAGCCTATTTTGTCTGATTGTAAAAAAATAACATTCGATTCGGCTCCGCAAGTTTCGGCGAATGGTATATAATTTGTCTAACTTTTTGACGAAAAATTCTTTGGTCCCAAAAAGGGGGGACCTCGGGACTTTCATACTCCTACTGTGTACACAGTAACTTGATTAAATTCAGCTTGTAGCTGATTTTTTGACATTATACATTTTGTAATCTTTTACGATAAGGCTTAAATGTCGTTTTAAAAATAGTTTAGTATCATGTATCAGCGAACAGTTTCACGGGTTAGCCAGGATTTCAGTTTAGGATATCATATAACCTGATGTGTATTAAGGTAATGTTTTCATCTCTAGGCAGGGTGCAACCGGAATTCCAATACCTGTAGTGAAATCCGGTATTTTTCACTATCCGGTTTCGGTAATAAATCTATTTTTTCACCGGAATTTTTCGATATTTTCGGTACTGAAAATTTATTTTTCTCATTCCGAAATTTTTTTCTCAAATTGTCTGAACGTGTATTGCCAAAATTTTCGATTTGTGTCATACTCCATAATTTATCATACGTTTTCAGCTACTATATTTGTTTCAAGATTTTGACACCATTAAAGCGATAAAATAGCGCTGAAAATGAATTTTTCGGTAACATTTTTTGTTTTCCGGTTCCGGTATATTTTAACTTTCCGGTTGCGGTTTTGGAATTTTATAGTTCCGGTTGCACCCTAACTCAACGAACTAAAAGATTCTTCTGTACCAACTTATTAGTACTTTTCTTGTCTCTCCGGATATTAAGGGAATGGATATATCCCCTCTATCCCTTCTCTATATACTCCCCTGGACAGTATAAATAGCTTTTCTACCTGGGGTGTGGCCAAGTATACAGACCCTTTGTTAGCATGAATAATAATTAATTGTTTAAAATTGGTTGAAATATATAAGCAATTCTCATGTGTATCTTGCAAAATAAACGCCGTCATACTGCTTATAATAAATAATAAAGTGATTTGTTTAAATGTTATCATTTTGAAGGTTACTTGATAAAACGTCCACAACTCTAGAACTATTTTAGTTAAAGTCGTTTCATGACCTCGGCAGTCTTGTCCAGTCTAATAAGCAGTATTTGTTTATAGATGCTATAAATTTTACTATTGATAATGTAGCTAGTTATCGAACACAGGTTGTTTAAAAGCGATTCAAGTCTTAGACTTCTGTCTCTAGTCAAGAGAGGTTATCTTTGAAATCTTCTTGAGTTCTTACATGAGCCAACGATGTTAGATTTAGGGCGCAAAATTTGACCGCATATCCGGTCCAGGTTTAACATCCGGCGAAAAACCGACATATTCGGATGCCTACGAACAACATTATCTCGATTTTATAGGGAATCTAAACTGTTTACATATTTTATATTTCGTATATTTCTGTGATGTCAAACTTTGAGTAGTAACATGCAAAGCTTTAACACCGAAATTGATCAGAAAATTGGCCCGTGTTACTTTAAGGGGCTTCCAGCTTTCTGGTTGGTCTATAAAAGTGAATACGCTTAATCTACTGTTATGCCCTTAAAAGTAACATTGGCCAAAAAATTCGTAGCACTTCTTAACATTGCTTCTAAAATTGTATAACTTTGGAGCAATATTTTAACTAACGGTTGCACGTTGTATTGCTTGAACCACCGTGGGAACTTTCTGGATTATTGCTGCAAAAATTTCATCAAATGTATGATAGAAGCAAGTTTTGATAGAAAAAAATTTTAGCGATACAAGAGCAGCGACCCTGGGATGCACTTCAAAAAATACTGATTTTGATGTTTCCAGATATGATTTCCTCATTTTGGTAAAAGTTGCTGGTGGAAATACGGAATATGGACCCCAATAGGAATTTAAAGAAAAACAGTTTATTTTATAGATTTCGGCGAGCTCTGGTCAGCGGTACTACTTTTAAGGCTTCAGCACCCCGGTTCAAAAGTTATGGATGTTAAACGCCAACTTTTCACTAAATAAGACATGTACAAACGCCAGCCAAATTTGTTTAACGAATAAACCTGGTAAAGCTTATAATTTACGAATACGTTAATTGTAGGCACTTTCTCTTCATTCCGTTTCTCCGCCAAGCTTGCTTGTGGCTTCCCTTGATACAACGTTCAACAATTGTTTCGCTGATGCACTAACGTTCAGTCTACTCTAGTCATAGCGTCCTAAACTATTTTTTTCACGGCTGTTAAACGGTGGCTGTATTTTTTTCTTAACCACGCAATGTTTGGTGAAAATTCGCTAAACTCAAGGTATATAATTAACGCTTTATCGCAGTACAAAATCAGTTACTTACTATACTTATCCGTATGTATGTTTCTCAGTAGTCTCAGTTGCAACCATCGTATATAAAGGGGGTTCGGCGGTCATTTCGTACCGAAATTTCTGAGAAGAGTCAGTGAAAAAGACACTTTTACTACAGGATTTACAGTAAATAATCAGTCGTATTTATTAACTATCTTAAATATACCATTAAACGCTTCTTGAAAGAAAATCACAGCTACCGTCTTAGCTTAGTTTTGCTACACGATGTAAATGCACTGTGTAAATTTTATCAAGTACTGCTGTTAAATTCTGAATGGAATTAAATTTCTCTTTCGTACATCGGTGTAAAATGAACCAAACTCGAGCAATACCCCACCATCCCTGGTTTACTAAACTGTTTGTTTAGTACATTTTACATCGAAACTTGTGTGTTTAGGATAAAAATATTTTTGATTTTTATCATGTCAAATGTATGTTGTTCATTGTCTTTCTATACGGGCAAGGTTAAATATGAGCTTAGTAATTTGCAGTGGCGTGCCGAAAAACGTGCAATATAATATAAACGAATGGACTCATTCATTGGTTCTTTAGAATTGGTTAATTGTTTACGATGACTAAATACGTTAGAGTCGTTGAGCGAGAAATCAAACCGAATTCGGGGGGTGCAGTCCCAAAGCTTGGACCCAATCGGCACAACCCTTGCAAGGAAAGCATGACGATCGTGTCTTATATGTGCGAGCGGTTGGGTTCTTGGCGCTTTTAGTCAATATTTTGCATTGATTACCTATTACACAAGCTTATACAACGGGATATATAGAGTTGATATATCCTGTTTCGAAGCTTATAAAGTAGACCAGGTAAAACAACCCTTAAAAGGCTTTATAGAAACGTAATGAATTCTACATGTAAATGTTTGAGGTTGTATTCTCCCACCCGAACTGAAATCCTGGTTAATACATACAGAGGAATGTAGCGTCTACAACGCGGTACCACTGGGATATACCAAGGTAAGATTATACTTCCAGCGTTTCGCTAACAACTACAATATAACGAAACTGCATTATTAAACAGTGGCGCATCTACGGGGCTCATAGGCGTTAAGCCCCCACTTTTTCAAAGCCCAACTACAAAATTTGCTTTTTCAAAGACTTCGAGTGCTAAAAATTTGTTCAGTATTGCGCTCGCTTCGCTCGTAAGATTTTTTCTTCCAACTGTTCTGCAACTGAGCAGACAACGAATCTCTTAAATTAATTATTTCAAACACAAACGCAAGAGAGATAGCAGTTTCCTGATCAGACGCTCTGATAAACCAAGCCCGTTGCAAGCTCACCATGGTAGGGAGGCTAAAAATGTTTCATGAGCGACATTCAAGGGTTTTCAATGACTTGTCACTGCTAAATGCAAAACGTATCAGCAAATAATCGTCAATTTTTTGTAGTGCCTATACCGATACTCACGAAAAGTGTCTATGTTACCGATGCACCAGGAAAGAAATTTACTATCAAAACACTTGTAGGAACAAAATTGTACAAATTCTAACAAGTATATAAAATATACTAGGCTGACTACTACTCTCTAAAAGCTTAAACAAACTTGTTTTAAGCTTAAGGTAATCCAGCAGTATTAAACTTACTTTGTAGATTAACTAAACTAACAAGTAGGTTTACGCTTAAATTCATTTCAAATCTTACATATTTTTAGTTTAAGCTAAACTTAACAAACTCTTAAATACACGTAATTTCTGAGCTGCACTCATTACTTATACTAAAAATAAGTTTACTTAAACTCATGTTAAAGTTAAAAACATGTTAGTTTAAGTAAAACTTAAAATTCTAGTTTAGTTAGTCCGTCCAGCCATTTAAGTTTTATTAAAATTAATATTCAAGTTTAGTTAAGCTATAATTTAAGTTTAAGTTTTTAGAGAGTATGTTACGTTTTGTTGACATATGTGTGCTTGACATTCGGAATGTGTACATTCGAATCCAGATTTTTTCGTATCCGAGTGGACCCTACGGTTTCCTAAGTATCTACTCTCTAAAAGCTTATACTAAACTGATTTAAGCTTAAGCTCATCCGGCAGTATTAAAGCAAATTTCTAGATTAACTGAACTAGCAGGTTGGTTTACTCTTAGACTAATTTACAACCTTACGTATTTTTTGTTTACGCTAAGCTTAGTGAACTTTTATATACACATAATTTCTGAGTAGGATTTGTTACTTAAACCAAAAATAAGTGTACTTGAACTCGTGTTAAACTTAAAAATATGTCAGTTTAAGAAAAACATAAAATTCTAGTTTAGTTAATTCGTTCAGCCATTTCAGTTTTACTTAAACCAATATTCAAGGTTAGTTAAGCTATAATTTAAGTTTAAGTTTTTAGAGAGTAAAAACTAGTAAAATACACTCGCCTGGGAAACGGTTTCAGTGGTGCTTCAAGATGATATCCTCTCGCAAGTTAACGCTGAATAGGATTGTAGGTCACTAGTTAACCGTTAATGCAAGCACTGGCGAATCCAACTGTTGGACGAGGTATTGGCCCATGTAAAGATCAGGCAGGGATCGTTTTTTTGTGCAACTGCAATAGAGTAAGCTTAAGCTTTAGACTAGTTTTTTTCGTAGTTTAGGTTTATGTTTTAGGCTTAGGAATATGCTCATTCTTACGCTTACAACTAGGTTTAGGCTTAGGCTTAGGAATTTGCTGATAATACTGTTCCGCCCCTGATCTTTAAATTGGCCGAGGTATTCCGCACCGGAAGTGTCGAGAAAATGATTTTCGTATCATTTCCTATGTGACAAAATTTTGCACCTTCGGCATTTTATTGTCAAATTCAATGCAGAAAATATCTTAGATAAGCATATTTTGACGGCATTTAGAATAGATACCCTGTCATCTCGACTTAATGGATTCATCACTGAACGCAAGTTCAAATATTTTGGCTGATTTGAGCAATTAAACCTGCTTTTAAACTTTTTTCAGGTTCATTTAGCATTTAATAGCCATAAGGTTACGGTAAGTTTTTGGTTTTGTTTTTAAACAACGCCATAATATAGTCTCGTTTATCGTTATCTCTAACGATTCTTTGCACCTAAACTACATATTTAACTGGGTTCAGCTAATTTTAGAACCCAATTTGTAGTACAAAATGTTTGTTGTTCGCTTATTTACATTTACAATACATTTAAGATTACATCAAAGTGATTAAAGGAAGTATCTCGTGAAGTATTTTTGTCACATAAGCAGCTAGGAATCACAATTTAGGGCTCATTATACAAATTGGGATGGGAGTACTGTATAGGTACCGTATGCCTTTTAAAGGACTGAAAAATATACTAAACCGGATCTAGAGACAGAACCACAACAGGAAGTCGAGCGGACACCTGGTAGGTGTGTGCAAGAGGGTATAGCTGAACTGCACTTTCTCTGGGTTTTCTGAACAATTGACTGCAGCTTCTTATTTAAAATTTTCTACACAGGACCCCGCTTGTGCACCACGAACCGATTGTCTAGAAGCTCGTATATGACATTCCGGTCTCATTGACCCCCCAAACATGAATTGGGAGCGGCCTCCGATGGTTGGGGTAACCACAATGAAAAGTTGACCGTGAGATTTTATACAAAAATTCGTCTGGTTGTCTAGCTTCGCATTCGTTTCGCTATGGCAAGACATACGAGTTTAACGTATTCCGTCAACCGACTAGCAGAAACGCTGATATTTAAGATTCAAGTTTGTGTGCCTCGAACTTGGTTAGACCGACCCTGCTCCCGTGGGTAGGTTATGAAAAGGAACAGAGTTTTAGTAAAATTTTTAAAAGCGTAATTTTTAGTTTTAATTAACGCCTGTGCCCAAATGACTTCCGGTTCAGTTCAGCCAGATGATGGAGCAGGAATTACCACGAGTTACTTGAACCCTTGCTAAATACAGCCATTAGATCCGCAAAAACTTAGACGGCCTTAAAAGGAGATCAAAAACTTAGACGGCCTTAAAAGGAGCTCAAAAACATTAAGGATAGTCTCGGTGTTTAGCTCGCTGGAGAAGGCTGTGCCAAGCTCGGATTCCACCAAACAATCCTTGATTTGTCAAAGCAAACAAGAGTGGTGTTTGTTTTTGGGATGCGGGTAATTCAAGGTACGACCTCGTTCTACCGAAAGATGTTTTTGAAATAAGTAACAATTCCAGTCACAAACTTTAAATATTTGAAGCGACTACCTTGATTTTATGCAAGACATTCTTCATTTGTAAACTCATACCTCAGGTAAAATAAACGCCAAAGGTCTAGCAAAACCCTTACTAGTTCAGCGATGTGGGGCGCCAAACAAAAATCTTGGCTAAGCCCATATAGGTGTGGTTTGAATTTTCTGACAGTTTTTTCTTTAACTTAATCCAGTTTCATCGTATGGCCTTCTAATTATGAGCGATAAGAATGGTTTGCCTATGTAAATTAAACTTTCACTACGCATAAGAAAATTCGCCAGCGGAAAGTAATTTTTGCATCAAGTAAAATTTTAGTGCTGTGTAAAAAATGTAAAACTCACCGGGGCCACTTTTAGTGGGGTCGTTTTTACCTGTCGTCATTTTTTCATGCGACACCAGTTCCTGCGCCTTTCTGCGCCACAACAGGAACAGGAACAAAAATTTCATTTTTGCAGGAATTTTGGATGGAATAGGAATTCCGGTAGAATTTAGTGTGGTATTCGAAGATACAGTGATAAATAAAGATGAAATGATGTATGTGATATTTTCTTTCAGTCGGCTTTAGTGTAAACGTGCGTAAAGCAATTTTATTTAACAACTTGAGCACCGTTAGAAATCTGCAAGGAGTGCAGCCAGAGGCGGATTAAAAAGTTTGTCTGACGGGAGGCGACCATGGTAAATGTTATGAAACGAAAAAATTGTTAACTATGGATCTTATTATTGTATCACCAAAAACTTTCTCATGTAAAAAATTGTAAAGTTGGGACGTTATCATTTTATCACCAAAAAATTTTCAAGTAATAAATTGTAAGGTTTTTTCTGCCCCCCTCCATACGCTTCCCCTCTGGATCCACTCCTAGGGTGTTCCTCTAAAACGTATCTTCCCATTGTCAATGCATGACACTCGTGCAGCCTAGCCATGCCCGTCATAAATTACAATATGAGATATTTCAAACACCAAGGATTCTTTAAACCGGATCTGTTTTGCAAACCAGTAGTCGCCTGTCTGTTGTTTCTGTTTAAATTCTAAATCAAAGCTCTCGAACGTTCGCTCACTGTTTGAACTTTACCTGCAGTATTTCGCTCGAAAGCTATCCTAGAAAGCTATAAACTGAGATTCAGTTGACTCTTGTTTCTATTACATTAGAAATAGTGTCGAAAGTTTTTTTTAGTTCTTTAGCAGCTACACATAGTATTATATATTTTCGTTAATGAGAAAACTTGGAATTCAAAAAAAGAACAGTATATATCAGGGTGCAACCGGAGGTGAAAAACACCAGAGCCGGAGCCGGAGGTCAACGAAACTTGCCGCAGCCGGAGTCGAAGGCGGAGGCGGAGGTAAGGCGAAATTATGTAGTATCGATGATAATTAACTAGTTAATTTTAGCCAGTGTCGGCACTATGTTGTTAATTTGTTTGGCTTTAAGCTAATTTTCGGCGAAATTTTCGAAATGCTTTCCTCAAAATTGTGACAAAAGTAAACCGAAACGCGCTAAACAGATATATTTAATAAAATTATGCAAAATTTTACTACCGAAAGTGCCGGAACCTCCGCAAAAATTTTACCGGAGCCGGAGGTGGAGGCCGATTTTTTGCCGGAGCCGAAGCCGGAGGCAGACCTCCGGTTGTACCCTGGTATATTTGTCGCGTCTTGAACGTCTATATGTTTTCCTGTTGGCAACTGCGCCATCCCAAACACTAATTGTTATTTTGGGCAGCCAAAATAACTACTGTTACAGAAGTAAGTTATTCAAAGAATAGCATCGCAACGACAATTAGTTTTGCGCTTTGTAGTGAAATAATCCGTGTTACTGGGGTATTTTCATTGCTTATTGTCCTCAATTTGTTTGTATAATTGTTTAAAGATAGCTGCCAAACGCATCGCCAGCGGTAGACATTAAGGCCCGAGCCCCCCAAACTCGGCTAGTGCCCCCAAATAGCCTCGGTTTAAATGTATACAATCTTGAATTTACAATAGCAGGGAGGGACAAACCACAATTATTCGGTGCCACCCACAAACCGATTTCTTTAGTGGAAACCAAATATACATTTTCTTTATTAAAATAGCGCGAAAGACAAAGACAAAAAATTTAATTTTATTTTCAGTTACGTTTGTTTATTAACCTTAATATTGTGAACGCTATCGACTGTGAACATACTCGCTCAACCTGATGCAATGCTTTCAACTGCTGTCTCAGTTGAACGCTCGTTAACTGCATTCAACTTTCAATTGAAAATTAAATTAGTATCGTTTTATAATGAATGGGACAGAAGTTGAACTTTTTAATTGATCATCCTTCGAGCTGGTTGACATGTTCGATAACTATGCCTTTTTGTCACAATGCTGCTAGTTTAACAACTGCTCAGTTGTTTATTGCTTTAATGCAACACATTGCAGTTCACAATACATCCTCGTTTGCGTTCTACTACAATAGTGCCTGTGTTTAAAAACAAGTCATAAGTGTTAATTACGGCCCATATTACTTTAAGGGTCGTCCAGGTTTCTAGTGGGTCTATAAAAGAGTAGGTTTAGATGCTAGATTACATTTTTTTGCTTAGACTTAGGCTTAGGCTTAGGCTTAGGAACACAATTTTGCAACGCTTAGGCTTAGGCTTAGGCTTAGGAATAAGCTTAATCTGCTGTTACGCCCGTAAAAGTAACATTGGCTTTAATTATTATTATGCTAATTTCTCAAAAAAAAATCTTGTTTCTATCGTAAAATACTAATGTTCGTATGAAGCAAGCACGATATGAGGCAACGAACGCTCAGCTGTAATGGTAAGGAAGAACGCAGTTTACAACATATTTTTAGAGAATGTTTTTCGTATTCAAATCTTTGCTCAAATAAAGACGATTGGATAATGATTTTCGCCAAACCTATTCGTTATTATCGTATATATATTTTTTGTAACTAAATTCACAGTTATATTATACTTTTGTATTTTCTTAATGTCTATTTTAATGCTCAGCGTCCGGTATAATACAGCCTTTGAAGAAAAAACACATTGTTCGGCAAATTAAAAGCAAAATCGCTTATCATGAACAATGTGTCCGTCGTTGCTTCGTTTAGTCGGCGCCATAGTTAAAACCTAGAATCCGCTTAAATAATATTGTCGCTAAATTTCAAATATAACGGGGTTTTAATTTATTGCCATAGGCTCAACAACCTATGCACTCTTTGTCTCTGCGAAAAATGCATTTGATAACACGCAACAGTTTAACCTATTTTTAGGTTACTCTTCAGCTTTGCGCCCGAATAATATAATTGACTGGATACACACATATATAGAAGCAATATTGCAATGTATAAATTTAGGTGCAGTACTGAAATGTATCATACCATTTAGTATCAGTTTATACAGTTCAATATTTGTTCTAGATTTAGCATTCACTAGGCTATTGTGCGCATAATTTAGCAAACATTTTCGAGACATTATTTGACGCAAGGGCTATTGCATTTTGGCAACTTATAAGATAAGAATTCATTGCTAGTAGATCGTTATAATCGTTTAAATTGTGCATTTATATATCAGTTTACCCCTGATTGCTAGGCCAACGTGTTTGCATAACCATTTTAATTTTTGCGCTTTAAGTTCAACTTCTAACGTTTATGTTTATATTAAACGGATCGTAAGCTTTATCAGCTATTACGACGCTAACATTATTGGTACAGAAGCAATTTTAGCACAGGTGTCTCGGGATATTTATCGACCATTGTTACACAAATTCACTCTATCGCATAGCATTAATATGAAGCCGTGTGAAGCATATTTACTAAAGTAGTGATTGGTAGTTTCTAAGTGGATTTAGAGTTTTCCTATTTTAAATTTGCCACAAATCATTTTCATTTTGAATAAAAATTCGTAAGCATTTTTTTTGGTTGAACTCAAAATTTTTCTGTCAATAACACAAATTCTGTAGCTGATCGATATTGAGTAGATATTTTATTACAAACGGGTAACATGCTGGAATATATGCAGGGCATGGTAAGTTTTCAACACCAGGAGCCTGGGGTTAAAGCTCAGGCTGGTTAGAAAACCAAAATCGTCGCGTGCGTATGTTTTTTCTACTCGATACTGTAAAGTTTCTTGTAAGATTATCACAGGCAAAATTTAGCCGCTTCGAGAGGTGACTTGAGGTAAGTAAATAAACCATGATCTAAGTATATGTTGAGCCTAATTGCATCCTTGGTTGTTATACAATCCCCTACATTTAAAGTTAAAGCTTTTAGTGACAGGATAAGGCTTCGCCAATGGCATAAGCAAACAATTAGGCATAGGTAAGCTTTTTTCTAAGCCTAACGTTAAGCCTAAAGCGAAAACGTTAGCAAAGTATACAACAGCCAGTATACTTAAATTTGGTAATTTTACAAACGGCGTTAATATGGGAAGAATTAATATGTTTAAACGGCCTGGAATTTTATTTCAGACATTTCTAAGCTTAATTTGTTGTCTGACTTGTGTACCTTTTCAAACTTTCCATTCAAAATATGAATGACGTTTGTGTTTAATATGTGGTTGATTTCGCAATTATCCGTGGCTTCCGGCTGGATCGTGATTGTTGTTGTGTTTTAATATCAGAAAATTTAAATGATCACATATTTTTTCATATATATTTGAAACGTTAGTTTAATAGTTTAAATGCGTAGCTAAAAATAATGTTTTCAGCTAATAAATTTAGTAAGCAATACTGCTTGCCTGCCATTTCTCTTTACAGTTTTCAAAAAATTTTCTCATCTTTGCATCACTTACGCTTAGCGTTAGGTTTAGTCTTGTGAGGGAATGCGTACAAGTGCCAAGAAAACGTTATGCAATTATGCGTATACATTTATTTGTATTTTAGGTTCTTTCATTATTCCGCTGTAATCGACACCATCCACATGGATAGAATACTGATTTAAATAAAAATAGAAGTAAACGAAATACCACTTTATATCGTATAACAGCAACGGCAATGTTATAAACTAATTCAATGGCCAAAATTCTAAAATAGAAAATATTTAGCCGACTTGCCAAAACGGACGGTGAACAATTGCTTATTTTGAGGCTGATGACGTCATCTGAATTCTGAGGTGATTCTGAAATGGCAAAAAAAGTTTGCTGGTTTGGTTTAGTTGGGAGTGAGGTCTCGCATTGTACTATTTTGTGGTCGGTCGACCCGATTTGCCAGATCTATTACTTCCAACTAGATCCGATCAGTTTTGGTCAACACGACAATGGTATGAAAGCGTCATAAAGGGGTTTGTGGAATTTACAACAATTAAGAAGACATTGAAAAAATATTGTGATTGAAAGCAGAGAAAGGACGGGGGATGGATAAATATATTTCAGCTGTGTATTAAATTGTACAATATTTTAAAGTAATGTCCATTCAACAATTAATGTACCTATTTTAAATCATTACTTTAATTTTGTGCTACTTGCTGTAATGTCTTATAAATCTGTTTCCACAACGACCATAGTAGTAAGTGGGATTCTTGAAGTACTTATTGCTATCATTTCGCACAAAATTCAAAGCGAAATATAATGATATCGGTCATGAATAATAGAATAAATATAAGGTTATGGTATACTTTTTAGCAAAAAAACATTCGGTAGTATAGAGTACCCGAGCCGGATGTGTTTTTGCCGGCTCCGGATATCCGGTTGCACTTTGGTTCTCTTTAGTGAATCACTATTAGTTGGAACTGTGGTTTTAGTCTAAACTTGCTGATGCCTAAATTGGGTACTAAAAATTATTAATTAAATTAAAAGTTAATCTGAGGAAGTCAGAGTGAAAAGCAGGTATTAAAGTGGATCTTGTGCACATTACCACCAGATTTCGCGAAATTATTAAATTTTAGCACAACTTTGTTAGAGTTGAAATGTAATTAACCATGAAATTTTAACAGTAATTTGTTATATTGCTAATTTTGTAATTACTTATGTAATTAATGTTATTATAAACGAAATAAATATGTGATATTATAATAACGGACAGAACCGTGCGCCTTTAATTATGTTAACTTCAATGCTATTGGTCAATTTTAAATATTCCGTTATTAACCATTAATAATTGGTTTGTCACTCAAACTACTTGGATGTGATTGGATAACAATTTAAACGTCGTGTTATTCTTGCACAATTAAGTGGAGGACTGGATCCCACTTTAGCGATTTAATTAGTGAGATTCTCATTCCTCCATTTAGTTTGCAAGTCACAAATTTCGGCCAACACCTTGGCGACACAAGTTTCATACGACCCTTTGCCCTGGTGTACATTTGGATATTTCGATCCGATTGTGAACAGAAGACAGAAGAAACAATTTTAACTGTGTTTTGTATGTCCAAATTTGATCCACACATTCCACAGAGGTTTTAGCATAACTAACTTAGAATTAGGCTTGTAAAGCATGTAAGGCGTGCTTGTCCGTTATGTGCACATACAATGTACTGCATTGCACTATACGTATGCTTGCCGGCAGCATACCTGTCGACATATATAAAGTCGACGATAAAAGCAGTTGGTGGGGCTGACTGTGTGGTGTCATTGGTGTGTGCTTACCTTAGTATCGGTAGGCTTGAAGTTTGGAACACTTTTCCAGCTGCATAGTAAAAGCGTCTGAAGCACCCGACCAATCCTACCAAGACAGACTAACTGGTTTAGAATTAGGTATATGCTTCGGCTTAGGCTTGTGGAGGAAGTGTACAAATGTCTATATGTTTCCTGTCATTGTATATTTTCTAATTTATAAAGATATAAAAGGCTTTAGATGTAATTCGTACGATCCTTATTGTTTTAGTAGTCCAGGACAATTTTTGTGTATCAGCTAATCAGAGTGGCATTTCAGGTAATTAGACCTGTAGCCAGCTCACCTTGCCAAGAGGGGCTGTAAATTTTTCAGGAGGGACATTCAAGAAGGGTATTCAATGAGTTACAAGCAAGATTGAAAATTCTCTAGGGGTGGCCAAAATTTTTCCAGGGGGAGCTGAGCTTCCACCTGGCCCCACTTGGCTATGGACCCGTTTTCAATTGGTTAAAACGGGCGTATAAAACAAAAGCGATAGATCAGATGTATTCCTTTATCGAAAATTTTTTTGGAGATACGCGCCAAAAAAGTGCGCTCATATAAATATATATGAGGTAAATTTTCGTTATAGCTCAGGGCTATCTCGAGTTTCGGGAAAGGCGGTGACGTCTGATAGCCCTGGGTTATAAGAGAAATCTCTTACAGCCTTGGGCTATCACGAGGTCGTTTTCAAAATATCCTCGTGATAGCCCTGGGCTATAGCAGATTTCGTGGCATCGTTGACAAGTTTATTGTGAACGGCGCATAATTTGGAAAAACCTTCTCTATTCGAGGTCAAAAATTTTCTCGCTTTAGACAAACGTCCTCACGACATATAATTTTGATTACATCTCTGACTTTATTTTTGGCTTTAGTTTATACAAGACTTCGCGTTAAACCGCACTACAGAATGCTTTCTGCGTTTATCTTATCGACAAGCGTTACCTTGTCTCACTCAATCATAATATAACCGTGGTAATCTGGCAAATTTCAACATTTACCCGGCCAACTACGTGAAAGCAAACACAAAACTTGAAACACAGGCGTGAGAGCAAAAGCTACGTTGTTCGTTGTCTTTTGGTTAATAATTAAAACATGGCTTACACTCGTGTATGACCTTGTTTGCCGGAACTAAGTTGTGCACAACCGGAATGCATAACATTTGCTGCCCTGCTAAAATTGTACATCGAAGGGGGCTTAAGTTACATACTTTAGTTCTCATAACGTTTTTGTTTCGTGGGATATTTTTCGTTTCACCGATGTATATCAACATCCTACAGTCAAACTTTAAGGAACCGTTCAGCATCACACCAAATACTTTCACAAGAATTACGTCCATGATTTGGTTCGCTTGCTTACTGAAGTATTAGTGCGTTTGGTTGGCCAATGCTTGGAGGTTCTGTTTCCCATGAGTATATATTGCTAAAAAGGTCCTCAACAAACAACCCTTAATTTTTTTTGGAAAATTTTTACTAATTCTGAATCAGAAATCTATACTACGATATATTATTAACTTTTTGCTAATTTTTGCTTTAGCTTTAGAAACTCGTTTACAGTGCATTTATTGTTACTGTTACGCCTCTTAAGGTACCACGGCACAACATTTTCATGGTTGCTTACGTTAAGAGTTACGTCCATGATTTCGTTCGCTTGCTTACTAAAGTGACAGTGTTGTTGGTAGGCTAGATGCCCCGTTTTTTCTTAGTACTGCGATACATACTATTGATTTTACACCAATTTTTTTGCTTAGGCTTCGGAACTCGCTTACAATGAACTAAGTGTTACGCCCCATAAGGTAACTCGATTTCGATGGACCCTTATTTAGTATATACTGAAACTTAATAAATTAGCACTTCATTTGAACTATACTAACGCAAAATGAATACGGTTAAAATTTCGTTCAAATCCTAACTGTTGAGAGTGGCATCCTACACATAATATTTTAAATTTTTTAAAACTTTTGCTTAATAAAATAAGACATTGAGAGAACATCGTGACCCTAACAAGAGAGGGAACTGATATTAATTTTGCCTTTCCAGAGGTACTCCTCGTTATTCGGTTACAGACTGTTATTTATTTTTATTAACCCCATTTTAGTTGGACCCAGCACCCTTCTTTATATTCTTTCTTTCGGACAGAACTGCTAATTGCTCCGAAGCGTTTCAGTTGATTGCCATGCTAGTTAATCTTTTCTTCGGGATTAAGGACAGTTTATGCTGGCTGTCTGATTGTCTGTTACATATATGAACAGTCTCGAAATTAGGACTTGTGGACTTTATCCACTTACGGACTCTTTTAAAACGGACTCATATTAATTGGGCTCAAAATGGAGACTTCGTATTATTTGAGCCACACCAGTAATTTAACAACGCTATAATGAAATTAATATATTGGCATAAGAATTTGCCAATTTTTATGTGATAGAGCGATTAAAAATTTATCATTGCAACTCATTCGAAACTCGATAGTAAAGCTTATACACTCAACCAAAATGTGAACGGAGACAACAAAACTAATATACATCTAAAATTGGAATTCTGATTTGTCTAAATGAATGCTTGTCAATTTCTGGCCGCAAGCAAGGTTTCACGTCCCAAACTTACACGCCTTTATAAAGTATGTCTCGGTAATCTGCGCCCATTATTGTTGGTCTAAAATTGTGCGCTGCGACAAGATTAAATCTTATTTAAATTCTGTCAAAGAATATGGACTGAAACGAGTTCTTGTGCAAGAGACAGGGGCTATGCGTATAGATCTGAGACTAAAAGAGTTTTCAGTTGTCGCGTTTGTATATATGTGTTTCTGTGGTATGTGTCTTAAAACCAAAACGTGAACAGTTAACTTTATCTTTGCATCATCGTTTAGAAGTCATGCATAGAGAAACCACGGTCTAAACTGTTGAATATAGTTTTAAATTGACTTTTACGCTATGTCTATGCGTCGCTTACTTCTTGCTAATCGAACCGATAGTTGTATCGGGACCAGGGGGTTTAGCACACTCTTGAAAATATTTAGCCCCCGTTGAAAAAATTTAGCCTTACGTAGTATTTTGGTATAAATCTGTGCGTTTCACTCCTGAAAGTTTTTTGGCCAATCTCAGCATGTAAACAGTGGGCTGCGGGTATGGTGTTAATCTTGGTTCTGTTCACTAGAACTAAAATTGTTACTAATATACATATATACAATATACATTTGAAAATTGGTTCGTGTAGTGTTGTTAGCTTAGAATCGATTTACGATTTTTGACTTTAGTCAACTTTTTAATATCAGATGAACGCATGCTTTTTGTATAAAAACATAAGCTTTTTCACTTGCAGTCTGGTGCAAACAGGGCCGGAATCGTAGTATAAGCATATTTCTAAGCCTAAGCGTAAGTCTAAGCTCAAGCGTATGGATGAGCCTATTCCTAAGCCTAAACCTAAGCCTAAGCATAAGCCTAATCCTAAGCAAAAATTCGTCTAAAGCTTAAACTGACTCTATTATAGCCTCTCCGGAAAACGATCCGGCCCTGTTCTATACATGGGCCACTCGCAAACAAATATTTTTGCGTTTCATTAGGACCAATTTTATTTTGAACAATCATGAAAATTCGGAATGTAGACAATGTGGAATAATTTTTATCCCTCGTATATGGTTCTAAAGCTTCATATTTTTTTTCTAAAAAGGTACGCCATACTTATCGTGCAGAAAATTTACGGAGCGTCAGCAATTAACACAGTATAACCAGACGTCCGCTTCCGGCAAAAATAGATGTCCGTTTCGTTTTTGGTTCCATTTCCGTAAGAAATACCGCAAGTTCTGCTGTTTGAATTATCGCAGTTTAGTTGTTACAAATCACTTACAAATCACGACGATTTTAAACAAAACGTCAAGGTCCAAAATTGTACAAGTTTGGAAGCACAAGCTTTTTTCGATACAAAATTTAAGAATGCAAACTTTTATACTTAAATATCCGTTATCCGTTTTTGTTTGCTTTATTTTCATCCCTGTTACACCCTTATGATGAACGCTATGCATTGCATTCAATGGCTCATGAAGTGCCGTTACTATAGTCACACTGAATTCCTGCATAAATGTCATATATACGCAATATTTCTATTCTTGATCCTACCTTTGAACCTACGCAAAGATCACGAGCGGAACGTTTATCTGTGTGACTGCAATTAGAGTATAAAGGCTTTAGACTAAATTTGTGCTCAGGCTTACGTTTGGGATTAGATTTTAGCCCATTCCTCCGCTTAGACTTAGGCTTTAGGCTCAGGCTTAGGAATATGCATATACTACTGTTACGGTCCTGTTCTATACGTTGGACCATATTTGTAACAAACTGCTCATATGCAGACCCTGCGAGCCATTGCTACACGTCCAAACCGTGTTTTGCTCAAATACATATTTCAATTCTTTCAAGCAGTGTCAATATGGTAACATCCTTGTGCACTTTAAAACCGCTCACACATTTACGTACCGGTATCTACTCGTCACCTTTAAAAATGTATTCCAATCGAAATTTCGTCAGCTTTATACAGTTAAACGATTGCGTTTGGAGTTAAAAAACTAAAAGCATATCATTTTTCCCTTCGGTTTGCCACCACCAGCGCCTAAAGTTTGAATACCTAAAGTTGAATAAAACCGGGTGGAAATTGAATTTATATGGGTTTGTAGAGTAGTGTTTGCTGTGACTGGCGTTTCAGACCCACTTGTAATATAACCCAACCAAAGATTGGTGGTATAATTGCTTGAAAATTTATGTTTCATAAATACAAACGCTTAGGCATTTACTATTTATCGTTTGGTTTTTTAATCCTGACTCGTAGTGTAATTGGTATACTTTAAAGGCTAATTTGCAGAGTGCTATAGTTTCATTTTAATGTACGTACTCAAGCCTTTGTACAGGTTTAAGATTTGAAACAATTCACTTTTCAGCATCATAGTTTGAACATATAGTGCGATCTGGCTGAAGTAAAATCCATGATAGAACATTTTACGCTTACTGACTCTCGGGTTGAGTTTCACTTACTGTCTCTGGTTAAATTTCAACAATGGACTCTGTGGTTGAATTTTACCTGCTGAGTCTCCGGTTGAATTTCATCTACTGACTCTCTGGTTGAATTACACCTACTGATTCTGTGGCTAAATTTCACCTACTGACTCTGTAGTTGTATTTTCTACGTAAATTTAGTCCGCTAAAACTCTATCCGAGAAATCTATTTGTGTGCCGAATTTTAAACATTGTCGCATCTCGCGAAGACAGATATAGTTTTCTGCGTTTATATACTCGATCTTTTTTTCTATTGATGCGCAATAAACAACTTCTTTAAACATCCGAAGATACAATTCAGAAACTTGTTAATCACCGGTCAACATAAAATCGAAATCTTTGTGACATGCTCCTACCCTTGGTCAACTTGTCCCAGCCGCACAAAGATACTTTCCAGATGCAAGAACGCATCAACGTACACCGAAATCTGACAATTTTAAAGTTAATTTCTTAATGGAATCAATTTGAGCACTTAAAAATGTCATTTATCGGTCATCTGTCGATGTCTTCGCTTCACGCTCCGATCCGGAGATTTGAATTTAAAACACAAAAGCGAAAAATATTACCGCTATTCAGTCTCGCATTACTCCTTCTGGATCACAATAAATCGATCTGAACGTGTATTGCGAAACTTAGAGTATAGAAATAGGACGGATTTCTACTGCTTCCAAAGTATAAAACCCTTCAAATTGACGCTTTCTGTTGAATGCCCGTATTCTCAAATCTGTGTATCCGCTGACAGATCCTGACGGTTTTGACAGCGAACCGCGGAATATATTAGTGAAAAGGATCGTGAGTAAATCAAGCGAGAAGCTAAACAGTGATTTTGCGACTAAATTTTAACACAAGTTTGCAGTTTTATTCCTTGTTGATGGCAGAGCATGGTGGGTACCACATAAGGATTCGCTGGTGTGCGCCTGTCGGCAGATGGCGATAGTGTCTTCCAACTTAACTAAGAATTAGTGAATGATTAGGTTGGAAATATAGCACATTTTCAGCACTATTAATTATCCTTGTTTTTACGTGGATTTTCAGATCAGAAAACGCCGCCTTTCGCTTGTTTGAAAGCTTATCGCTAAACATAGGCGGTACACGCTTCCACGCAGCTGAGAATGTAACTACCAGACATAAGGGTGCATTTTATGTAACATGTAAGCTGCAATAATAAAAAGCATATAACATATTTCGCTTCCTTGAATTGGTCAAAATTTAAAATTAAATTAAATTAAATTACGGTTCGAAACTGCCAAATTTCACACACTTGTAACGCTAATCTAAAGTTCGCATAGACTGCTCGTTTTAGGCTAAAATCGCCAATTTAGCATTTTGCTGTTGTGTATATTTATAGTCGGTTGTTCATCACGATAAATGTCTCAAGGCGTCGCCTAAGGCGTAGCCTTATTTTATATTTTCTCAATAGATTAGTATTATATTAAAATTTCGTTTAGCTACGAAGGATAAAGTGATACATTTTGGATCGTTTTGAATCTGTGAAATAAACGCTGGGTTGGCTTGTTTACAATTGAATAATCTTGACCGATTTTGGCTTTCGAGGAGTGTTTTAGTGGTCAAGCGTATTTATTGCGATACATCAAAGATACCAAAATGAAAGTTATCAGTGTACATAATCATGAAGTCGGCTAATTATATGCAATGACCGCTCAGTAAGGCTAAAAACAATTCAAAGCGTCAATCTAAAAGCCTAAGCTTAAGCATAAGCCAAAACATTAAGAATGCCTCAGCCCAAGTTACAGGAGTACACAACGGGCATAGGGAGTGCTATTAATTTGTGGGAAGTCTCGAAAAACCACCCATTACCGAGATCAGAATATATGCCGTGCTAAGAACAAAAGTTTTTCTCGGTCGCGTTCGCTCTTGCAAAAACTTTTATTAAAGGTAATTAACCATTCCCGAAATGCACTTCTTCATATGACCCGGCTGAAAGCTAAGCCTAAGCTTAAGTTTCCAATTTCTAAATCCACCAGTCGCATAGTGAGCAGCTGAAATATAGTTAACAGGGGAGTGCATCTTCATTCAATTTTATTCCGATGTCCGTGCATGCCAGCACAACAAGCGGTGTAATTTTTAAAATACTTAACCTGAATTCTACAGATGATACTAAATTTGCCAAAAAGTCACCCTTATTTGGCTTACTAACGAAAGATCTGACTCAGCTACAAAACCTAAAATTTTATTGGTTACAACTTGTGTTCAGTTCAATCGGAGCCACAAAATGGCGACCTGAGTATTCAAATATGACCGAATTATGCAGACGCGTTTATCGCTGATTTTAGATTTCATCTCGCTTGGTGATGTATAGTTTTGAAAATTTATTAACGGTTTCAACGATATGTCAGCAAAATAAACTCGTAATTCCATCATGATATAAAGCATGCTTCAACCAAGTATCAAACGTTAACATTTGTGGAAATATATCTCGTGGGACTAATGAAATATTTTATAAAAAAGGTTGCATTGTATTGAAAATTACGATTGAAACTACATCCATATTTGATGTGTATAATTTTCTATTTCAGTTTCCATTTTAAAAGCACCACAAATTCAGATTTTCTTGTGCTCATACGGTTTCCATATTTGCATCGGTACCTTATTTATAAAGTGTTTAGACTACTGGTTACTAATATTTGTTCCTCTGAATAACAATAAAGAAAAAGTGCTGTTCGACTTTGTAAAATTATATTCTATTCTATCCAAATGCTTAAAACTGATACAGGTATATTTTCGCGTATGAAGCGAAACTTGAACATTAAGCCAAATCACGATTCTAAAGATGTATATACTAAAATTTAACGAAATACTCAAATACTGTCTTTCTAATTGAAGTAAAAAATTTCTTATTAATTTTCAAAATAATTAATATTAATAGCAAAACCGTATTCCTAATGCATTTCATCTTTTTTGAAATAATTGGTCATAATTCATCGTTGCAATTTATATCATTTAAACAATATTTAGCGTCGAAAAAATTTTCTCGAGTATGTCTTTAGGACTTTCGGACTTAGGATCGCTGGTGATTACACAATTGTTTGCCATTCGAATGCCGTCTTCCCAGCCGTCCAAAAACCTCAGTAGATCAAAACTGCGCACTAATATTCGCCAAAATGTTGACCTTACCAGTAATGCCCTGACAAATTACACATCTTTGAGTGGCCAAATTGATTTTGACGCATTGAACAATTACAGTAATGATAGCAGTTCGATAAGCTACGCAAATACAACCGCTGCGTCTTCAACTATAGACAACACCAGCCACTTATCGCCAATAACTCAATTTCAAGCGCAAGACAGTTATACGTCTCGTATTACTCAACTAAGTTTAACCACCCCGACGTCACAATTTGTGACTCAAAGGCGAACAGACAGTTTGACATCTACTAAGAGTTCCATTGATGCTACAGAGTCTAGTTCACAGACGCATCTAGCGTTTGCTAGTCAAAGTTTGAACGACAACGGCTCAAAATTTCGTTATTTAACGTCGACACCGTTGTATACGCAAAATGAAACCCCGTTCGAAGCGAGCAAATTAATTTTCGTTGCGTTAGGAAATGGGAACGATGTTCATTCAAATCAGACAACAGCGAATCCGGATTCAAACTTGCAGTTGGAACGCGCTGCGCTAAACGGATCAAGCGTTGACGCAACGAAATATTTACAGTCGACCAACACTCGAGGCAATTATTTTTGGTGGGTCACAGGCGATACGGAATATATAAATGGGACCAACGATTTGACGCGGATTTCTTTACTAACTGGTAAGCGTAGTTGGCAGAGTACAAAAGAATACTTTTTGTTAGGTCGGAGGTTCCGCCTCGCGCGTGAGCCCCAAATCGGTCCGGTGTCGCATGAAAAAATGACCACCCCAAAATGACCTCCAGGCACATTTTCAAGGGGGTTCATTTCTAACTGGTATGTGAAAAATGCCCCTAATGACCGTCGGCACATTTTCAAGGGGGTTCTTTTTTCACAGTACTGTTGTGTGAAAAAATTACCACCCCAAAATGACCTCCAGTTTTGGGGGGTTTTTTTTCACAGTACTGTTGTGTGAAAAAATTACCACCCTAAAATGACCTCCAGGCACATTTAAGGGGGTTCATTTTTCACAGTCTGTTGTGTGAAAAAATGACCACCCAAATGACCGTCAGGCACATTTTCAAGGGGGTTCTTTTTCACAGTCGTTGTGTGAAAAAATGACCACCCCAAAATGATCTCCAGGCACATTTTCAAGGGGGTTCGTTTTTCGCAGTACTGTTGTGTGAAAAAATGACCACCCCAAAATGACCGTCAGGCACATTTTCAAGGGGGTTCATTTTTCACAGTACTGTTGTGTGAAAAAATGACCACCCCAAAATGACCGTCAGGCACATTTTCAAGGGGGTTCATTTTTCACAGTACTGTTGTGTGAAAAAATGACCACCCCAAAATGACCTTCAGGCACATTTTCAAGGGGGTTCATTTTTCACAGTACTGTTGTGTGAAAAAATGACCACCCCAAAATGACCGTCAGGCACATTTTCAAGGGGGTTCATTTTTCACAGTACTGTTGTGTGAAAAAATGACCACCCTAAAATGACCGTCAGGCACATTTTCAAGGGGGTTCATTTTTCACAGTACTGTTGTGTGAAAAAATTACCACCCTAAAATGACCTCCAGGCACATTTTCAAGGGGGTTCATTTTTCACAGTACTGTTGTGTGAAAAAATGACCACCCTAAAATGACCTCCAGGCACATTTTCAAGGGGGTTCATTTTTCACAGTACTGTTGTGTGAAAAAATGACCACCACAAAATGACCGACAGGCACATTTTCAAGGGGGTTCGTTTTTCACAGTACTGTTGTGTGAAAAAATGACCACCCTAAAATGACCGTCAGGCACATTTTCAAGGGGGTTCATTTTTCACAGTACTGTTGTGTGAAAAAATGACCACCACAAAATGACCGTCAGGCACATTTTCAAGGGGGTTCGTTTTTCACAGTACTGTTGTGTGAAAAAATGACCACCCTAAAATGACCGTCAGGCACATTTTCAAGGGGGTTCATTTTTCACAGTACTGTTGTGTGAAAAAATTACCACCCTAAAATGACCTCCAGGCACATTTTCAAGGGGGTTCATTTTTCACAGTACTGTTGTGTGAAAAAATGACCACCCTAAAATGACCTCCAGGCACATTTTCAAGGGGGTTCATTTTTCACAGTACTGTTGTGTGAAAAAATGACCACCCCAAAATGACCGTCAGGCACATTTTCAAGGGGGTTCATTTTTCACAGTACTGTTGTGTGAAAAAATGACCACCCCAAAATGACCGTCAGGCACATTTTCAAGGGGGTTCATTTTTCACAGTACTGTTGTGTGAAAAAATGACCACCCCAAAATGACCTCCAGGCACATTTTCAAGGGGGTTCATTTTTCACAGTACTGTTGTGTGAAAAAATGACCACCCCAAAATGACCGTCAGGCACATTTTCAAGGGGGTTCATTTTTCACAGTACTGTTGTGTGAAAAAATGACCACCCCAAAATGACCTCCAGGCACATTTTCAAGGGGGTTCATTTTTCACAGTACTGTTGTGTGAAAAAATGACCACCCCAAAATGACCGTCAGGCACATTTTCAAGGGGGTTCATTTTTCACAGTACTGTTGTGTGAAAAAATGACCACCCCAAAATGACCTCCAGGCACATTTTCAAGGGGGTTCATTTTTCACAGTACTGTTGTGTGAAAAAATGACCACCCCAAAATGACCGTCAGGCACATTTTCAAGGGGGTTCATTTTTCACAGTACTGTTGTGTGAAAAAATGACCACCCCAAAATGACCTCCAGGCACATTTTCAAGGGGGTTCATTTTTCACAGTACTGTTGTGTGAAAAAATGACCACCCCAAAATGACCGTCAGGCACATTTTCAAGGGGGTTCATTTTTCACAGTACTGTTGTGTGAAAAAATGACCACCCCAAAATGACCTCCAGGCACATTTTCAAGGGGGTTCATTTTTCACAGTACTGTTGTGTGAAAAAATGACCACCCTAAAATGACCGTCAGGCACATTTTCAAGGGGGTTCATTTTTCACAGTACTGTTGTGTGAAAAAATGACCACCCTAAAATGACCGTCAGGCACATTTTCAAGGGGGTTCATTTTTCACAGTACTGTTGTGTGAAAAAATGACCACCCCAAAATGACCGTCAGGCACATTTTCAAGGGGGTTCATTTTTCACAGTACTGTTGTGTGAAAAAATGACCACCCCAAATTGACCGTCAGCTTTTGGGGGTTCATATATCACAGTACTGTTGTGTGAAAAAATGACCACCCCAAAATGACCGTCAGGCACATTTTCAAGGGGGTTCATTTTTCACAGTACTGTTGTGTGAAAAAATGACCACCCCAAAATGACCTTCAGGCACATTTTCAAGGGTGTCCGATTTTCATAGTACTGTCGTGTGAAAAAAATGACCCCATTAAAACGAGACACCCGGTCATTTTTACACATCGTCGCACGAAAAATGACCCCCGTTAAAAAGTGACCCCGGTCAGTCTGTACACAGCGTTGTACTAAAATTATATTCTGTAAAAATAAAAATTACTTCCCTCTGGCGACTACGTTTAAGAACAGTGAAAGCTTAATGTAAAAAAACTAAGCAAACCATTCTTACTGCTGATAATTTGAGGAACATATGAAGAAGCTAAGTTAAAGAAACAATTTACTGGAAATTTCAAAACAAACACATACGCGTTGGCGTAGCCGGGATTCTGGTTTGAGGGACCAAATCGCTGAACTGTTAAGGGTGGTGTTTTAGTTGCGCATTTTTTATGCCTGAGGGGAGTGATTACAAATAAGGAATGCGTTGCCAAAACCAAATCCGCTTTATTTCAATGTCACGGTGTAAAACATGGGCGTGGCTAGGCTATCCTGCCACCCAAAATGCAAGTTCAGGAGTGCAATCCCCGAGCTACTGCTTAAGTGAACAGTAATGGTTTCGAGATAATTTCTTATTTCTGAGTACGGAACGTGTGCAATATTAGTCATTTTTCTCGGAGATATGCGGGCTTTGTTAGTGTATATGTCTAAAATTGAACTGTGATGTGCCGACACTAAAGTTTTGCCAATGCCGATACCGATTCTTGATAAGTACTAAGTTTAACACAATCATTCTTAAAGAACGTTAGTATTACTAAATTACACGGTCATAAAAAGCCTAACAAGCATAAACTATGACAACTGCTAATTTCGCCCAGTTCATTGTGTGCACAATAGGCATATGCAAGTTTATTAAATATCTCCATTTCAATGACTTTATCTATCAAGGGGAAGGGTGTAATACTTCGTTAGCTGAGTCGAGCTGAGGCCATTTAAGCGGGCGCCTACGCCATGCTAACCTCGTCACTCCTTTTATACAATTCAATATGAATCATGGAACAACCGTTTGGCACACCATATAGCCCAAAACGATTTATTTAGACGATCAAGCATACTATACCATACCGCATATAGTTAAACCTTATTCAAAAATACCTAATCCTATGAATGTCTTTAGACTTGGCTCTACTTTAAGACGTTTGTAGCGAAAATTTTTAGTTAAGATTTTGGGCACATAACCTTGGTCCGCCTAAAATTTTAATCCCAATGATCACCTCACAATTTCAGCTGCGTTTTACTAGGTTGAGTCATACTGAAGTTGATGCTCTTGTACACCATTAAGAGCACAGCAGAAGCTGTCCGCGCCCATATCTATCTTTATTACTGTTAGGATAAGCCGCTGAATTATTGAACCGTTGTTATCGGTTGTCCCTTCAGTCAAGACCTTTTATATTTTTGGTCGTTTTCCGGTGCCGCCCACCGCCAATATAAACCGCTCGGTATGCCGCGCAGGAACACCGGGTTTAGGACCAGACCAACAACGACTCAAAAGCCCGAAAACCCAACCCAAATAAAAAAAATGTGTGTCTATTTATATCGCAAGGTAGGCGTCACTTAACTTAGCTGGACTTTAGCCGTTAAACAATGCCTGCACGTCTCGTCTGCTCGACTTTAAAATCTAGACTTTCTGCCGTGGTCGTATAAAAATCGAGACAAACAGTTGGGACGCATCCCCTTCCGGAAATTTATGGATAAATGAGAAAAAGACACATTTACAAGCTTATAGAATACGATCCTTCACGCACACAAAAAATCACCCGCTTCCCTAAAAACATTTTCGAAATTTACCTATGCCACCTGCTGTCAGCTACTGTAACCAGAAAATATAATTTCGTACAACCGATCATAAACTATTAAAAAGGGTGTCTACGTAGGTGGCTCAATGTATTTGTTGCCGAATTTTTTAAGGCATAAACGCTAAATTTTTCAACGTCTCCGGACCGTTGGGAATAACTACACGGCATATTGTTCGTTAAAATGATGTAGCCGGTGGTCGTTTTTATCTGACGGTTAAATTTTACTGAATGCACGACTTTTATATTTATACGTGGTTGCTTCAGCGGTCACAAACCACGTCAAACCATTAATGTGTACCCAGTGCCGGCGAAAGCTCTTCCCAAACCCCCGATTTGGGGGCGGCACTTGGGGACCCAAGTTTGGCGACCCTAACATTTTTTCGCGGACCACGAAGTTAGAAAGTTGTGAAGCGTGTTATAGGGGGCCACTATCCTAACTTCTGTGTTGTTTGTACAACCCTGTATGAGACAATTTTATAATATTAGCAAAATTTGACAATATGGTATTAATAAAAATATTTCAACTTCTGATCGAAAGTCAGTCCAACATAGGCATGCCCGTGATACTCTTTCTGTTTAAAATTTCTTCTTACCTCGTTTAACAAATACTTAGGGTGGTTACATATATAAATATTGCATTACCACGGCCAGGTATAAATTCAGGCGCGTAGCATAATGACTTACAAGTAAGGTTTAAACTTTTTTAGGGGGCAAAATTTTTCCAGGGGGGCTGCGCCACCCTGGCCCCAATCGGCTACGGGCCCGTATAAAGTCACTTTAAAATCAGTAACCAGTATCTGTTCATGGGAAATTGGCTTAGAAATATGGCAGTAATTTAACAATACGTTTAATCACAGGAAATTGACCAATCAACAGTAAATCATGATTTGTTTGTTTGTCTTTTGGCCTGTTTTAACAACCAACAATATCTCAGAGCGAATGTGTGTATATACCTTAATATTTACGCCAGGAACCACTTACCCATGTATTTTTTGGCTCTACGATCTGCACATTTAAGTGATTTTATCTTCGAAGATGCTCGAAACATAAATACAGCAAATAGTCGAGTTCAAAAACCCTAATCAGGGCCGGGCAACCAGGCCTTATGCCCACATTAGGGGCCCCCACCACTAAAGGGGCTCCTACCCTAACCGGTTGAACCAAAAACCGCCGAAGTTTTAAAATGCGTCTGGATTCTCGCTCGTTTCGCTCGCGAGTTTGGGGTCCCCACCCTTGAGTTCGTGGAAAGCTCCCGCCACTGTTTATTCTGGCACTGACTCAAATATGTCAGAATTTTGTTCTCACGAACAATTTTTTCAGTCGCAATATATGTTTCCATGAAAAAATGTACACCATCTGTCAAACTACCATTTCTAGCTATGCGAAACTAACAGGTTGCGCCTTTAGATTTTAATCAGTGCGTTGCTTCTACACTGCAAAAAATGGTGAGTCAAATTGACTCTCTCCGAAATAGGCTCTACGGACCTACACAAACTGAATCAAATTCGACTCCGTCTGAGTCAATTTCGACTCACTGAATCGCATGTTTGACTCTGGCGGAGTCGAATTTGACTCAGTTTGTGTAGTCCCGTAGAGCCTATTTCGGAGAGAGTCAATTTGACTCACCATTTTTGGCAGTGTAGTGGGTCCATGTATTTTTCTTATATTTGGATCCGTCTTCTAAAAACTCGTTTGCAACGAACGATTCTTGAAGTAGCGTATTAGGATGTGAACTATTTATAAGCAACAGGTACATTTGTTTTTTGGACAAGTTATTATTAGAAACTTTATAAAACTGACCTTAATATACGCTTATGGTTTTCACTTTTTCTCTTGCAGCTGCTGGGTTTTCAAAATCTTAAGTATTTACTTAAAAGTTATGTTTTGAGTAACTACTTTTGTTGTCAACTAAACTTAGCTTTTTGAACAAAAAGAGATAAGCATTAGTTTTGAGTCATTGTCGTAATAATAACGGAAGCCAAGTTTTGCTTTATATAAAAGGCACAATGAGGCTAAATTTTCAATTTAAATTTGTGTTCGAAATGAAATAAAAATTACGACATTCATTCAAAATCTTACAAATTTCTGTGCATCCGCCATTTTTTGTTTGAAATTTTAGAGAGACCCGTGAATAATTACACGCTTCGATTGTGTTGGCAGAAAAATATAGCTTCTGTGAAACTTCTGTGCTTCAATATCCGTTTCCCGTTTCCGTTATTTTTACTATTCGTTTACAGCCTGACTAAAGCTGATACGATCGACTTCACTACGATACATTTTCTTTTCTGCTAAATACAGCGTAGAATTTAGAAAGCACACTCCTCAATTGTGTTGGCAGAAAAACAAAACATCTTTCAAACATCTATGCTTCAATATTCGTTTCTCCTTTCCGTTATTTTTACTATTCGTTTACAGCCTGACCAATGCTGATGCGATCGACTTTACTACAATACAGTTTCTAGCAAGCATGCTCGCTAATTTTGAAATAAAGCAAGAGAATATATCCAATACAATGTTCAAAACGTAATTTTTAGTTGAACAAAACGGTTTCATATGTGCTTGCTCGCATTTCCAGCATTAAAACCTGTTTTTGCTAACTAAGCAGGACACGACACTGAAAAATAACTCAAACCGCATTTAAAGTTTTACATTCTTTTCTTCCCAACTATACAGCTGAGCCTAAGTCTAAGCCTAAGCTTTAAAGCGTAAGATTTAATTATTCTGAATTGTGTTTCGAAAATTGTGGGCAAAGTCTACAAGAGTCCATCTAAGTTACACCCATCGTTCATCAGAATCAGTTTCGTTACTGTCGAATTTTGATGCGTGACTTCGCTTGCGTTTTTCATATTTTCTACATTATTTCAATGCACAAAGCGTATCTTGACAGTTTTTTTGGCTAACTATATACACCGTTTCAATAGTCTTGTTTATCGGTATAATTTATTGCAGCTTCACAATTCTCAGGGCAGCCATTTTCGTTCAAATCCAATGATTGAATACCGACTTAAAATATGCATCTTCCGTGTTTGATTAAGATTCAGATCTGATGCTTGTGTTCGTTCTCAAAATTATATGTATGGATTTTCAACATTTGGCTCTCGTATACTTTTCACGCTCACAGAAATAGTCTCAAGCTTATGGTTGGGGGGTGACACGTACAAGTGCCCAATATTTTACTGACGTGACATATTTGGGCAGAGTTACGGATATTTATCGAGGATAGTGAAGCAGCGGCCGTCTGGCACATGCCTTCATAAGGTCCTTTGACGAGAATTTCATAAGTAAACACTCTAAATGGACATATGTTTTGATTAACGTTTTCCATCAACTTTTTTAGGTCCACGCAATACATAACGGCGTCAAAACCCGCATACGCTGTAGTCGGTCCGTGTTTGAGTCACGTTACCGCAAACGTGCACGTATATCATTCCTGGGGTCCCTGCAATACAAATCGGATTGCAAAATCCGGTTAAGTCATGATCTGCCTTTGAGTCATGCTAGCACACAATTGCACGTGTATTTATATTCCTGATCGTTGAGCTCGAAATCGCTCGAACTGCGCAATTGACACATAGTATTTTAGATACTTTGGATAGAAATATCAAGCTGAAAATTGAATTAAAAGCGTGCAAACAAAAATGCAGTTTAGTTTGACCCGGGGAATTAAGTTGAAAAAATTTTAGAGTGCCGGTTAGTAATTGATTTGAACTCCGCGTATAAATACCTTCAAGGGACGTAAAGCAGTATAAGCTAAATTCGCTATGCAGAGACAATAGACAAATTCTTGTAAATTGCTTTAATTAATACCGGGATCACAGCTAGGATTTTAGTTCGGGAAGTTATGAGGATCTAGTAAGTTGTTATAAGCCCTGTTATATAAAGGTGCTGTTTTTATATCCCCTCGTTCTATCCGCTTATATCAGCCACTCTTTAATACAGTTTTTGTCAACTTTTTGCAGCACATTTCTGTCTCCGCTGATTAAAATGCTCGCACAATTGCGTTAAATCCTCGCAATTCCCTTTCAAGGATCTCAAGGTTCCTGCCCAACAATTTTTCTCCCTCAGAAAATTTTGGTGATAAAATGATAAAAGATCCTACCTTACAAATTTCCTCTTCAGGAGTATTTTGTGATAAAATTATAAGGTCTCTACTTTACAATTTCCCCGCTTAAAAAATTTGGTTGGTTCTTTCGGTCATCCCCCAGCCAGCGTTTGCCGAAAAAGGGTTGCATTTTGAAAATTTTTACATATTAGAGCTTCCCATGATTTCTCGTGGAGCATACCATGCCACAATTAGAATTTTTGAAAAATTCGATTTTAAGATCGCAAGGCCTCTTTGGGATCAAAAAATTTTTTTGTCAAAAAGTTTAACAAACTATATAAATTGCGACGCAACTTGCAGAGCTGAGTTTATTGGTGTTAAACTTTGTTCAATTTAGTCGTCTGGTTGACCAGTTATGGTCAAATAACTAATTTAGAGCGCTGCCAACGATTTGGTAGTGCGCCAAATCAGTTATTGGACCATAACTGGTTAGCCAACAATCCGATTTTAACACTATGCCACTCAGCTCAGCAAGCTGCGTCGAATGATGAATAATTTGTCTAACTTTTTGACAAATTTTTTTCGGTCCCAAGATGGCTGGGCGGCACCTCGGGACTTATCGAATTATTCAAAATTCAAATTAGGGCATGGAATGATCAAAAGACGTCATGAGAAGCTCAAACATGTTAATATTTTCAAAATCCAACCGTTTTTCGGCAAACTCAAGCTGGGGGATAACCCAAAAGACCCAAAAAATCTCCAGCGTGCCCCCCTCGTCCGAAAGGTCTGGATCCCCGCGGGCTCCGACGGACTTAATTAATATTTTAGACATCATAAAAAAGTGCATCAAATTGGGTCATTCCAAAAAACCTAGAAACATTCTAAAGCATCGAACATCGCAGTCCGTGAGCTATGTTCAATTAATCAATAACAAACTATTCCTTTGATTCTAACCGCGTAGTATAAAACTCAGTGTTTGCTTGAACTCAGTGTTTGATTGTACGATAGTACCATTACTGAACTTTCCGCTTTCATTGAAACAGCAAAAGACCTTAACGTTTGCACTGTGCACACTAGTTCAAAGAAAAATCAAATGCTTAAACTATGGATTTCATTCCGGAACTTTCTTTAGGACTCAAGAACCGATTACACAAAACGGCTGAATGTACCTTTTTCCAGTTGCTCCAAAATTTCAAGGGATGATATATCCCCCAAACCCTTCTGTTGCATACGTTCCTGTTTGCTAACCAACCTTAAATCCATTTGAAAATCACACACAACTTTAACTAAAGTATTAGTCTTTTATTGCAAACCCGCCGAAAAATACTGCAGTATCATGTTTCACGTTACAATAAAACTGAACGCTGTGTGGACATGGCTTGGCAAGGGTAAATATTTCAAATTTCGCTTGAGCAATTTGAAATCGGACGCTTTTTTACATTTTATATGTTTAAAATCAAAGATGGGTTCGTTCAATGTTTGGCTCGTTTAAAACTTTTCTGGATACTCTCTGATATTTTTACGTTCGATACTGGTCAGATATCAGATTAGGAACATCTATTTTTATAACTTTACACGCAAGCGCTTCAGAGGATTCTAGGAAGACTTGCCGCTGTTGTACGCTTTTACCTCACATTTCCTGTTTAGGCTTTATTAGACAAACGTTAAAGGATTAGGCCTTTGCTAAGTCTTCTCCGGGACCTAAGCCTGAGGAGTAGCTTAAGCCTCTGGGGAAGAGAAAGTGTATAACATCCAAAATTGTAAAACTAGCGGATCAGCGAAAATTTGCACTTTATGTATACGTTAAACACCAACGGTTGTTCTTGAAATGATTGGACGTGTAGATTTGTTGGCCGCATTCTAAAGTGTTTGGATGGACATACCGGCAGAAAACAAATTAAGAATAAAGAAAATTTTCACGAAGATCTAAATTAAAAGCGTTTCATTCAGGCCCGTAGCAAGCTAAGCATGCAAGGGGAGCTACAACAATTTGAGGATAGTATGCAGTTGAATTAAAGTATACAGACGTAGATAATATTTGTTTCTGGTGGAGGTAGGCAAATGTTATTGAGATACTGTGCATTTCCTGCACCCACTCTGCAGGTCCGTAGCCAGCTCACCTTGCTATGGGGGGCCAAACATATTTCAGAAAGGGCATTCAAGAGTTTTCAATGAGTTACAAGCAAGATTGAAAATCTTCCAGGAGCGGGCCAAATTTTTTCAGGAGGGTGCTAAGCCACCCTGCCCCCCCTGGGCTACGGTCCCGCCACTCTGGCTGCGGACCCGGTTTCAGTTTAGGTTGCAAATAAAGTTATGATCAGCAAAAATATTTATTTATCACGTGACAGATCATGGATCGTTTATGGTAAGTTAAATGTCCATTATGTTTGTTCGATGCAAGTGTTGTATACGCATTACATTTTGCAGGTCTAAATATGCAACAAATTGTGCTCATATTCATGGGATTATCATTGGTTATACTTGCACTTTTGATTATACTTGTCATCAGAGTCAGGTTGGTTTGCTGGCAGCGGTAAATTTTTACGTTCACTCGCACAAATATATACACATGAATGCAGTGCAAACATAAAGTTTTGTTCCAAAAATGAATAATTTTGGGTAACTGTCAACTTGCAGAAGCAACTAATACTTCCATTTTGCTGCGAAAATTACTTGAAACAAATTTCTACCTGATTTTTAATATAAATTTAACGCATTCCGTTCACAATATATAATTTGAAAGCGTGCCACAAAATGCGTCATACGGTAGAGTTAAAATGTGACAAATTTTAAATTTGTCACGCGTTTAACTCTACCTTATGACACATTTTGTGGCAGGCTTTAAAATTATGTTGCGAACGGCGCATTACAGTTAGAAGCACTCGCCAGTAAAAGTTTCAATTGTAATCCGAATTCTGTCCAAAAAGTATTTCTATTAATTTCAGCTGCAAATACTTAAAACATATTTTGCGACCCCAAATGCACTTTAAAATTGTACGCAAAAGTTCTAAAGCCAAGCAAATATACATGCGAATAGTAAGGACTTTATTTTGAATGTGATGGACCTGTGCCGCGGCCGTGTCTACGCCCATAGGTGGGGTGTCCCACCACCAGGTTGGCAATGCTAACAATTTTACAATGTAAATGGTTCATCAAAAGATCACAATTCTGTATCCAAACACATGGAAAGTATAGGCGCAGTTGGATCACAATTTCAAATTTTTTGACGCCTTCCGCATAATTAGACAATCCTATTAAGTACCAGTCAACATGAAACAGCACCCGCATAGCTGATTTTAAAATTTTAATTATAACTGTCAATTGTTAAGCCTAGATGACGTCAAGCTTGTAGCCAGGGGCGAACCATGGGTGGCTGGGCCCCCTAAAAATCCCCTAGCAAATTTTCAACCTTTCTGTAAGTCATCGAATACCCTTGTGTGCCCATCTTAAAAAATTTTTAGCTCCCGCTAGCATGGTGAGCTGGCTAAGCTTGGACAACCGTTTCAAAAAGTTTTGTTGAACGTACATTGAACTCTTGTGTTCAAGCCAAACGGTGCGACCACTACATCAAAAAAATTACTAAACGGCTTATATAAGGTTCATCTTGGATCCGTTACCTTTGTTTTGTGAAGACAATTTTGTATCGCTTTTTTTCAGGCATCTTTATCTTCGATATAAAAGCAGGCGACAAATTTCTGAATCACAGCTGTCAAACGACCAAAGCCGAACATGTTCACGTGACAGTGTTGTGTCAAACGAAGGAAGGGTACGTTGGTAAATAAAATAGTAACTAAGTCATACAAAGGGAAAAGCTCGGACCAGTGGCAAGTATTGAAATTTTGAAGGATAGGGTCTGGGAGATATATAATATTAATTGTAATAATAATAATAATAATAATACTAATACCAATACTAATACTAATACTAATAATAATAATAATAATAATAATAATAATAATAATAATAATAATAATAATAATAATAATAATAATAATAATAAACCTTGTGTGAGGAACGGAACGCAATTTTAGTACTGAATCTTCGGACAAATTTTTGGCTTTGATCCCTACTGTGAGGATAGACCGAGAAAGGTGACTTCATTATTGGATCCGCCAGTGATTGTGACAGAAATGAGTTTCTGCTACAATAGTTTAGTTCTGATAAGCACATATTGATGCACAATGCAAGGATTGAATCAAATATTCCTTACCAGGTTTAGAACCATCTACATAGCAATATGCCACTATTTCCAAACAACCATATTCTAGTTATATATTCATTGCTGTGGCGTACCCGTTTGCAGAGGGGTCTGTTATGGCGCATGATCGCTCGTATTGATGAATTTGATGCCTTGACGCCCCTGGTAGTAACGCCCGGATCACTCAGTGATGAAGAATCTTTTGCTCGAAGTCCAAGAGTTCGCCGAAAACCCCGCTTTCCGACAATACCGGAAGAAATGGATTCGCTCAGGGTAATAAGTTACTAATGTGAAGCTGTCGTTTTATGAGACTGGTTATGAGTACACAGTGTGTTTGTGGAATTATAAGTAAAATACATTTTAACGACCGCATTGTCATGTTAAGGACGCAACAATGATTGAGATCACATTTTGTCCCCTAAAAACAACTTTGAGCTGGATCCAAGTGCTGTACAGCGTTATTGAGTGATGCCATATACTTCGTATTCTCAACTGTGTATAACACCTATCACCAGTTAGCGAGAAGCTTGCAGCGGTGGATCTCTGCGATAACACAGAAGTATTGCTTATCAAATATACTAAATTAGAATTATCTCGACGCTCAGCATTCACTGGTTGGAAAGTTACAAGACTTATACTGTTTAGTTCAAGACTTATACCGATTAGTTATAAATGCTGGATTCACATGAAAATACCGGACGTAGCTTTTGGGTTTTCTTGCGTATGCCTGTGGCTACAATCTATTCGCTATAGAGGAAAACGTTCTGTACAATTTTTCATGATATATTTAGCATCGACTAGCTAAAACCATTGTTTAGACATAAAACTTTAAAATTTCAATAACTGTTTATACTTAATAATTGTGGAGATTAGTTAAAAATGTCATTTTCTTGAGACACGAACATTTAACTGTATAAAATTTCAACTGTGAACATTGCGAAAATTTCAAAACTATTTCCATGAGATTTAGCCGTACCACTGTTGGAATGGTTGTTTGATAAAACCCATGTATAAAGAAGGGTTATGATTTTTGAGCCGAAAGCCTTGCTGCCATAAAACTGGTACTGGTAAACTTAGCTCGCTGAGATCTGTCGGATAGACTGCTTTTCATTTCCTAAATCGCTACAAATTTCATGCTTTTTCCTAAAACGCAATGTAATTTAAACATGTAAACTGTACTACTTATACCATCAGGTTGAGCCAGGTCCAGCTGGTACCGGACTTGGTCATGGTTTCGAACGCCATAACCGCAACAACACTCAAAATCATCAACCGCACTCAAACGCTACGGCATGGCTTCCATCAGATATCGTTGACTATCCGACTCACCTGCCCAGAAACAACAGCAGCGGAAGCGTTGGGAAATGCTCATTATCGTTTGTATCTGGTATTCAACCACTGCTTCAATCGGCAATTTGCTGCCCAAACTTTGCTCAAACATCGTACAGCGGTGAAATCAATTGCACGCAGACGGATCCTTTTATCGATTTAGAGCTGGTGTCGATTGATCGGGTAAATTCATTGGGATTAACGAAGTACCTGCCGTGTTAGAAATGTCCCCCTACATAACAATGTTTTGCCTAAAAAAAGTCTTTGGTGATAAAATAATAACGCCCTACCGTACAATTTTTGCGGTTCATAATATTTGACAGCCCGGCCTCCGTCAGAAATTTCTGGATCCGCATCTGTATATATAATTGTATTGTTAACCCTGCGGCCAATTTTACGTAAACTCTGTTGTTATATAAGCTTCAAAAAGGGTTTCCCCGTGTCCGTGGCTATCCCATCATGCTACGGGATCAAAGCCCTTTATAGGAGGAACTTGACAGTATATTGTCAAGTTTACAATGAGGGCAAAACTTTTTTTGTTGATGGTAAAATTGTTACAGGGTTGGATTGGACGTTTTTCCGGCTGCCCTCTGTCTTCGGGCATGTGTAACCGTTTAAGACATCATGGATATCCGACGTTATATAGCTATTTGCGGTACTCCAAATTCAGAAGAAAAGTTTTTTTTGTTGATGCCAAATTTTTTCAGGGTTGGATTGAACGTTTTTTCGGGCTGCCCTCTGTTTTTGGACCTGTGTAACCGTTTAAGACATCATGGATATCTGACGTTATAAAGCTATTTGCGGTACTGCTAATTGAGAAAAACTCGTCAATGACGCTGTTTTTTATCATTTAACTCGAAACCGCATACTTTATATTCTGATCATCATTCAACACAGGTTCTTCTTGCGCACCTGGAACAGATCTAAGGGATCAGGGTAGATGTGATCTGTAATTTCAATGGCTCCAAACTGGAGTTACTGTAGGGTCCATAGGACTATGAATATATTTCAACAACAATAAGTTGTATATTTTTTTTTAAAAGGAACGATAACATAGTCTTTGAATTTTAGACTCTTAACGGAAACGGAGATAGATCAATAACGTGTCCGCCTAATTTTTTGTTTAAAAACGCACACAGTCTTTGATGTTTCAGACTGAACGGAAACGGACACAGTCTTTGATGTTTCAGACTCTGAACGGAAACGGAGATACATCAATAACGTGTCCGCCTAATTTTTTGTTTAAAAGAACGCACACAGTCTTTGATGTTTTAGACCCTGAACGGAAACGAAGATACATCAATAACGTGTCCGCCTAATTTTTTGTTTAAAAGAACGCACACAGTCTTTGATGTTTCAGACCCTGAACGGAAACGGAGATACATCAATAACGTGTCCGCCAAAAGCAAGCTGCTATCGAACCCTGCGCGAAATGGCTCAAGATGCGACAGGTGCTGCCGGCATAGACAAAGGATCGTATCATTGCAGTCTTTCTGAGTATCTTCCGTCCAACGATGACAGCTACTGCGCAAACAATGGACCTCATCCAAATTGTAATATTCCAGAAATTAATAATTCCACAAATAATAATTGCTTTCAAATTTCAAATAAAAACTATAATGTTAGAAACGAATCTGGTAGCGGTGGAGCAGTGACATCAGGTCGAGTGCCAGTGCATCAAAAGCAAGAACGCGTGGCAACGGATGGTCAACAGGACACTGTGAAGGATAAGTCGATTTGTAGCAAAGGTGAATTGCTGTTGTCGTCGTCGTCGTCGTCGTCGCTGTTGATGTTGTTGATGTTGTTGTTGTTGTCGTTGTTGTCGTTGTTGTTGTTGTCGTTGTTGTTGTTGTCGTTGTTGTTGTTTTTATTGTTGTTGTTGTTGTTGTCGTTGTCGTTGTTGTTGTTGTTGTCGTTGTTGTTGTTGTTGTTGTCGTTGTCGTTGTTGTTGTTGTTGTCGTTGTTGTTGTTGTTGTTGTTGTCGTTGTCGTTGTTGTTGTTGTTGTCGTTGTTGTTGTCGTTGTTGTTGTTGTTGTTGTTGTTGTCGTCGTCGTTGTTGTTGTTATTGTCGTCGTCGTCGTCGTTGTTGTTGTTGTTTGTTTGTTTGTTTGCTTGTTTATTACGTTCGATTTTTTTGGCAGATATTATTGCAAGAAGTTAAGCGGTTACAAATCTGTTTATATTGCTTTATGCGCTAACGTATCAAGTTGACCATATATGTCGTGCCTCAGATGCCTATTTGCCCCTGTTCCCAACTGGAACGTATCAAACAACAATTGCTATTCAGAGCAGCCCAGAAACCCGTTGAGACATACTAAATACAATAAGATTTTTATCCAAAAATCATTTCAAATAAATAACAAATAGTGAAAACAAGATTGCATTCCAATAGTACTTTGGGCTATCCAATCTTATAATCAAAGTTAGTTTGCATTCCAGTGGTTGTTGGATCTGCTCTGAACAACAACTGTCGTTTGAAACGTCCTAGTTGCCAACAGAGGCAAATTGGTGTTTGCCAAAGATATATATCACTCTAGCAATATTGTTGACAGATTTCAACAAACCAGCCCTAAATCACTACGAGCAAGTTCACTCTATCCACAACTCCAGTTATGGGGCCAGTCAACCTGCAACATCGTCCGGCATAGGAGGATATCGTTCAACCACTGATAAAGGATGTTCTTCAACAACACTGCTCACTTCGGGTAACTATGGCAACAATAACAACAACAACAACAATAATAATAATAATAACAAAATTCCTAATCCGTTGCTATGCGACAAAGGACCAAAAGGTCGATCATCAAGTGTTGATTCGTTTGCAGGGGCGACTAATAGTTGTTGCAGTTTAAGTAGCGCAATTGAAAGCAGTCTTGGCGGCGATGGCAACAATATTGGTGATAGCGATAGTTGCTCACCGTTAGATACAACAGGATCAGTTGGTGATTTATCTGATTCGATGTATAACGCAAGTGAAAGTGACTTGTCGGAAGTTGTAGGGTTTGGAACCATACGTGGGCCCCAAAGCGGCAGCTATGCTACAGGCGGAAACGCTCCAGGTGGATTTGGGGTAAACGTAAACCGCGGGGGTGCGAGTGGTTTCTATAGTGACTCTTCCGGGGCCGGAGGAGTACACTCAAGCAGTGCTAGCGAGCAATCATCATCGCGAGATTTGGATTTATCCGCAGCTGCCGGGCTAGAAGTTAATTCAGAAACAAGTATCGCCAGTGCGTCCGGTGGTATCCGTCGATTTCACTTAGACCGAATTGAAGAAGAATCAGAACCGGATGTGGCTGCTATGACATCGAGAAGTAAATATTTCAAAGGCCGAACAACAACAACGGTTGGCGAAACCCAAGACAGTACCAGCGAAAATGGTGGCGATTGTGGCGGCCACGTGCATTCTAGTTCTGATGATGAAATCCCTGTCCTTCCATATGTTGATCCGAGCCGAAACCGGCCAGCTGCCAAAGAATTGCCATGGCCACATCTTCGATTTAATGGAGAAACCGATCCGTTCTGTAAGCCACAACTGGCACGTTCGTCTGAAGGTTCGAATCTAGCACGCGCTGCCAATAATTCCATCGTAGACAACAGTAGAAATGAAAGACCGACCGCAGCCAAGTCAACCATTGTGCCTAACGGACGCACGGCCAAATTTAACACAAGCAGAAATTAAATGAATCAATTTAGTTTTTCCACATACATTTTATAAGTTATAACAGACTTAACCCTTTTTCACATGAATATTTCAATTTCGCAGCCAAGTCAACCATTGTGCCTAACGGACGCACGGCCAAATTTAACGCAAGCAGAAATTAAATGGGTCAATTTAGTTTTTCAACATACATTTTATAAATTATAACAGACTTAACCCTTTTTCACATGAATATTTTCAATTTCATATGATATTTAATTTTAAGGTAAGATTTGATTGTCTGTCTCTCGGGTGGGAGGCGCTTACGATGACCACTCAGCTTTATGAACTTGACGCTTGAGCCCGAGAGGGTTGCGACGTCTTGTAGAGATTTTGCACTGTGCATATATGTTAAAATTGTTAAACACTGCTCACAGTGTTTGTGTTGCTCGAATATTACTTGTATTTAGTTGCTCACAGTATACTCTATGCGATAAAAGGTTAGATTTGACAAATTTCAGATTTACCATACATTTGAACATCATTGCGCTAAAATTTTTTATTTGTTTGATTCAAAAGAACGCACTTGATTAAAGTTTCCATTGCGTAAAATGACTGGTTTAACATAATGGTTTTAAGCTTTAGCATATAGTTAGGCTCAGGCGTGGGCTTAATAAACTTTGTCTTTGTAAAAATAATAGGTCGTATAGATATATGGGTTAAGCTTTAACTCATTCTATCAAATTAGGTATCACTAGTGTTGATGAAGTAAACATGTATCGAAATTGGTTTACGTTTTTAGATTTAAAGTTCGCTTAGTGTAGATACATTTTTAATTAGACAACACAATTTCATTATGATACTTACGAGATAAATGCAAAATACGCTTTTTAATCAGAAAATAAAACCAAAATATTGTATTTATCCTTTAGTCGCCTGCATTTACTAATGATACCAAATTTATTCAAAAATCCAACAGACTGGCAATGATAATAACGTTCGTTGTAAGATCTAGCCAGCTCGGCATTCGGGCCGAAACCCGTTTAAGCACGGCATGCAGGGAATCGACAAGTCTTCCAGCTGGGGCTGAAACTTTCCTAGGGGGCTAAAACTTTCTTAGGGCCTAAAACTTTTCTAGGAAGGTTTAGTCCCCCCAGGTTCCCTCTGGCTATAAACTGTGCTGTTCACAGTAACTCATTGATACGAATACTGCCAATGCTGACATTAAAGCGACAATAAGATAGCGATTAATACAAGCCATATTGACCGTCATAGATTTGTCAATAAATTTCAATTGTGCACTCTGAACATCGTTTGACCGCTTTTCTTTGCTGTCGCTTTGTTCAAACGCACAAACGCAATCGTTCCGAATAATTGTATTGGCTGATTGTTCACATGAAAAGCGACGTTTTGCAAATAAATCGTTTACACCATCAGCGGTTAAGGTTGGCGCTTTTGGTGATGAACCCTGTGAACATTTTTGAATGCAACATTCGTTAGCGACTGCACAATTTGTTAGTTTTGAAGTATCCGTACAGTTTGTCGACGGAGACGTTAATACGCAGTGCAATTGATGCGAAAACCATAAAACAAAACACGGTATAAGCATGTGTCTGCTGATCATCGCTGCCAGTGGATTTGTTTTTATAACAAATAAATAAAAATATTAAAAGATAAAAAAGCGAATAATTAATGAAATAGAAAAAGCTATGGAAACTGTCAGGTAATTTGAGTCAACATAATTACACTGAAAACAAAAACCACTGAATAATATTATCTGCAATAAGGTTTGCCTAACGGCCACTTACAAGAGGTACACAAGGAAGCGTGCAATAACAAACCGCTAGTTTGAGCTTACAAATACGTTGGCTGTGGTCTCGGATATATGCCAGCGGCTGATCCGGAAACTTCTGACCTAGGGCCTACTCGATAGTTTATATAGTGAAAAATCGTAAGTGAAAGAGCAAGAAGCTTAACGTATTTTAGTACGGAATGTTATTACAAAACGGTTGTTTTAATTTCAGTTGAGGGGACCATTGCCTTGCTACCGCGTCATCTTGGATCCACCGGTGAAATATACGTAGGTTTCGCTTAATTTAATGTGCAAAAACAGTCATTATAACAAAGTAATCAACCAATTAAAGTAATTTCGACGTCTAAGATGTTTTCTGCGCCTATCAATATTATTTTCATATAGAAGCAATTAAAGTCGAATCAAAGCATTATTTGACAATTTTCGAAAAAATTTTACGTACTGTAGCGACCCGAATAAGAGTGGGAACTGATATTTGTTTGGCCTCAGAGGGGACCTTCTGGTATTCGGTTACAAACTGTTATTTTTAACATATTTCCGGTATGGCAACTATCCGTTGAATTAAACGTTATTTGTCTTGTATTTAAATCTTGAGCGATAATGCAAGGTTGTACTAAGGAATGTACTTTCAAAACTTAAGTATGCTTTAAAGTTTCGAACTCAAATTTATTTGGTCCTGGGGCCATTTAAGCACAAAATTGGGATTGTTGACATTTATGGACTTTTTCGTGCAAGTCAATGCCCACCTGCAGCCAAACATATTAACTTAGCACAAAACGTAGCCAAATTATTGTATATAAGTATCTTTTATGGGTATGCCGCACCGTGAAATCATAGGCATCGGAAATTGCAGTGTTTTACTTGTTTAATGGTAAACATTAACTTGAATTTACTTCAACGTTTCTTAAACGGCGTTGCAAGCAACATTTCAATTTTAAAATGAATATTTTACCAATGATACTTTTAGGGGCGTAACAGTAGATTAAGCGTCTTGATAAGCTTAAGCCTATGCCTAAGGGTTGCAAAACTGTGTTCCTAAGCCTAAGCCAAGACCCAAGACTAAGCCTAAGCATAAAAATGTAATTCAGCATCTAAACCTACTTTTTTACAGACCAACCAGAAATCTGGACGCCCCTAAAGTATCATTCAAAGGTGACGGTTGATGGTAAATGTTTACATCAGATGTTTCATATCGGAGTGTTTTTGAAAAACACAGCTGCAATAAGTATAGGCACCGTATCTGTCCTTAAATCAGGGGCGAAGCAGAAATTTTTTGATGGAAGAGGCTGAACGATATATAATATTGAGCAAAAGCCGTCGATCGATCCGAGCGACAACTCAAGTTAGTACCAAACCTTAACTGACAATTTTAACTTTGGCCCCAGTTGGAGGCATAGGCCTGGTTCGACCCCCATTGCATCCGCCAGTACCTAAACATAAAAAATACACAATCGCTGCTTAAAGCCTTCATTTATTAAACGAAAATTTTCTCGAAAATATACAATTCATTAACTTTGGCTATTGAAAGAATAAATTGCTAAAATTCTTAACATTAATCCAAACAAAATGTATTAATACGCAGCTGTCAACGGAACTTTACAATTTCGTTTCATAACCAGAAACAATCTGGTTAGTGCATATTTGCTTCGTTTCAATCTTGGTCAATATCTTATAAACCCCATATAGGACAACAACATAATAACGGATGGTTGCCGTCAGAATATATTGGGCTGGGGTGTGCGAGTTGAATCCAGCTGGCAATAACAAGCTCATGTAGCGGCGGTAATGTTTTTAATTAATTTACATAAAATTGTGGCATAAAAACTTGCTGAAGAATTTCGTAACGTTGACCAACACCCATTTGCATATACCTGCCGGCGCCTATGCCATAAATGGATGTATAAATTTGATATAGCACGAGTTCATTAATACACGGCGACCGAAGCCCAAATGCCAGAACAATAATCAGACAGTTGTCCCTCGTCTGTTTGACAGTGTGGGTGGAGGAAGCAAGCAAAGAGGAAAAATGTTATAAAAATATAACCAAAATCGACAAATAATTCGATGCAATATTGAAAACTGTTGCTGGTTTTCATTGATAGTTTATGCATTCATATGTCTGGATAATATGTCAAAATTAAATTATTAATGTAACAGTTTGTACTCATTTGGCTAACAAACCAGAGGGATACGCAAAACATTTACGTTCGAGCGAAAAATCATTACCTACATGACCCAGCAAGATAGTCAAAATTTAAAAAAAGTACTTTTCTACTCGTTTCTTCAGAAATTACGCTAGCTCATACATCCCTTACGTCCCTTTAAAGAAATTGATTCTTGTCAAAGTTGACCACTCGCCGAATGAAAAATAAGCCGACTGAGAGTACGCCAATGTAACATGTCATCAGTGTAGTGTGACAAATTAACTTCACAACGCGAAATGCACATACTAGACAGGGTTATTCGGCGCAAGCGGATGAACTAACAGTTCAGTGACGTCAGAAGCACCCCTGAACCCAACCCACCAGTTTAGGGAACCCAGAGTGTCTAAAATTATATTTCGTTACCATTTTATTCTTGAGTTCAACTTGCAAGGCAAGTAAAGTTTTGGAACGAAACTATACATGACGTATTATTTTCCCATATCCCGTTTGTTAAACATTAATAGCAGACGCGGGTGAGGTAATCACTGTGACAAAAGTATGCAAGTGGGCAACTTTTCATAATTACAATACTAAAACTAAACGGCCATTGTAAAGAACAGAGGCGGAACAGTATTATAAGCATATTCGCAAGCCGAAGCCTAAGCCTAAAGTCTATACCTAAGCGTCCTTGTGAACGATCAACAACTGAGCGGCTCAATACAGCAATTGTCAAACTCTGTGAGGAGTCTTCGATTTCCATTTCGACTTACATTTTACACAGCATAAAAGGCAACGCATTCGTTCAAATGTCCACATAGTTTATTGATCCGGGTCCGTAGTCAAACAGGGCCAGTGGGAGCTCAGATCCACTGGAAAAATTTTGGCCCCTCTTGAAAAGTTTCAACCTTGCTTGTTAGTCGCTTAAGACTGTTCAATGAACCTCCTGAAATCTTTTAGTCCCCATAGCCAAGGTAAAGCTGGCAACGGGCCTGTATTAAAGTACATTACTGTTTTTCGTATCACAAAGATTCGCCGCCTAACAACTCGTCGACCAATAATCTGCAATCTCAAAACTTGTCTATTTTTCAATTTGGTGCCCACGATTAGGAGTAGGTTTAGAATGACGCGTATTATAATGCTTTGAATTATATGTAGGACAATGCTTAAGATTATGCTTAGACTTTCGTTTTTATATAGCCGTCTTGACCACATTGGTTCTCAAAAATTTACTGTAACCAAACTGTAGAACAATTTTTTAACATATGTAAACTTCTGCAATTTTGTGCGCACAATCGCAGCGTAATTAATTGGTTTACGATGCTAACATTATGACTGAGCAGCAGGACAGGGCTTTTAAAAATGATAACAAAAAATAAAAAATAATAAAGAAAACAGTGCCATTTTAAACGGTTAAAAATGTTGTATCGGTATTTAATGGCGATATATGTACGACATTGGCTATATTACCGGGTAAAGCTAGCAGGGTATAACCAGATATCTGTTTCCGTTTCTGGTAAAAATCGGTGTCCGTTTCCATTTCCGTTACATAAATAACGAAAATTTTGTTATTTTTATGTTCAAAATTATCTAGTTATATATCACGTATATATCTCGCACTTATTCGTAGCAGACATGCTGTGATTGTTTAAAATGAAATATAAAAATGAAATCCATCCAAAATCTTAAAAATTTCAATGCATCTGCCATTTTTTCGAATTTTTGAAAAACCGGTGAATATATACAGGCCTCAATTGCGTTGGGGAAGAAATAGAACATTTTTGAAACCTTTACTTCAATATCCGTTTTCCGTTTCCGTTGTTTCGATCCCTATCCATTTTCGTTTACGTTTCCGTTATTTTTATTAACCGTTTACACCCTGGCAGCAAGTGATCCTTGACTAACAACCATTAATTTGACATCCAAAAGACAACGTACTGAAAAGCTATTAAACAGCGCCTAGGTAATCAAGGTGCAACAATTCCGGTTCCGGTAAAAATCTGATAGTTTTCACTACCTGGTTCCGTTTCCGGTATAAAAACTAATACTGGTTCTGCTTTGCGGTTCCGTTTTCGGTATTATTAATTCCGATTACACCTTGCCAGTAACGCACCAGTTGTACAAAAACTTTCATGACTAGATTAGGTTTCATAACTGGCTTGTATTTTTATGCAGATCAATTCAGAGCAAGTTGCACGGTTATAGGGAAAAAGACACAGTGCTTAGGTATTAAAGAACTTGACTACGTAATGATTGGTAGGCTAGAAAATATATATATACGTGCAGCATTTGTAATCTGTGATCAGATCGTAGACTCTTTTCTGTAAGAAACAGCTTGTCTTCAGGTACAACCGAGGTCTGCCTCCGGCTACGGCAGAAAATCGGATTCCGGCTCCGGTAGAATTTTTGCTGGAGGTTCCTTTCGGTAGTAGAATTTTGCATAATTTTGCAAAATTTATCTGTTTAGCGCGTTTCGTTTTACTTTTGTCACAATTTTCCAGGGAAGAATTTTCGAAATTTCGCAGAAAATTAGCGTAAAACCAAACAACTTATTGACAACATATTGCAGATATTGGCTAAAATTTTTTAATTAACCATCCTTTTTACTACTTAATTTCGCCTCACCTCCGGCTCCGGCTCCGGCAAGGTTCGTTGACCTCCGGCTCCGGCTCCGACATTTTTCACCTCCGATTGTACCCTGCTTGTCTTATATTTCGTGCAGCAAAATATATCCTTTTACTGGAGCCTGATGAGAAATTTCGCCTCAGTGTTTTCAGAAGAGCCAGTAGCGATAACGCATTGTTTTTTACACTTTGACATTACTACTGATATGCATTAGCAGTTTAGATTTTCTTAGAATTAGCGTTTAAAAATCTTTTTAATTATAGTATTTAATTTTTGAACATTTTTTCTTGCGTAATAAATTCGTGCTCGCTGCCCAATACATTTGTGGTAATATTGTAAAACGCCACGTCTCGCTAACGAGTTGCTTAATTTGTTTCACAAGTACGTTTATATCCTGTCAATAATTTGCCACTGCTGACTATCATAAATGTTAATTCAAATTCAAAAATCATGTTACATGACCCTCTGTCAATGTTTGTGCTAAAACAATGCTACATTTATCAAGTGCGAAGCTGCAAAATTTTTAACAATTTTGTCAACATTTCAATGTATTATCCAATGATATAGGTTTGCTTTCTGAACAAATTAAACAATTAGAATGTTTACTAAGCGAAAGAATTAAAAAAGTTTGACTCAAGTTTTGAACCACATTTAAAACTTTTATCGTACTGTATTGACCCGAATAAGACGGGGGACTGATATTTTTGGCCTTTCCAGAGGGCACCCTCCTGTTATTCGATTACGGCCTGTTATTTATTTATTTATAACCCACGCTCCGCCGCCCTTCGTTACTGATATATATCCGGTACAGCAATTATCCGTTGAATTAAACGTTTATTTGTCTTGTGTCAATAGCTTGTGCGATAATTCAAGGATATACTTAGGAATGTACTTTCAAAATTTAAGTACGCTTTAAAGTTTCGAACTCAAATTATTTGGTCCTGGAGTCATTTATGCGCAACAATTAGGGTTAATTGACCTTTATGGAATCAAATTAGGGTTTAGGGACTCTATCCGCTTACGGACGCTTATTAGGGATACGGACTCCTATTGATTCGGACCCAAAATGGAGACCCCTCTTATTACGCCCCTCTTATTCGGGTCAATACACGAGCTATTTTCGAATACAATGCTGACCAACCTGGCGTAGGGCCTCCGACAGGTATCAAAATCAAAATTTTGTATTAAGATTCAGCACTCAAATGGAGTTTGCTTTCTCGCTTGCTTAGCTCGCAAGTTTTCTTACCTTGCGCGGCCTTTTTTCAGAAACTTCTGGATCCACCACTGATCTTTGTCACTTGTTTTTATCGCTTTCGCTTTGATATTTGAAATGCTATCCTTTTCAATGCAATTCTCTGCGAATTTGCTATATATTTTCATCCTATCAAGAGCACATCTTTGCTGTTTGGATCCTATAATGCATCAGATACTTTATCGAGAAGAATTGCTGACATTCTCAATGTTTTTTAATTCTAATAATGTTCCGGTTTCAATCTTTTTTGAGCATTGACCTTCTTGCTTTTTATATTACCCGTTGGGTATGATGGGACATATATGAATCATGGGAATTTTACATTTAGTTTTTGATAAACCCAAATGTTAACTGGTGTAAAAATTTTGACATCAATTTTGCGATAAAGCCTTATACTGTAGTGACCCGAATAAGAGGGGGGTAATAAGAGCTGGGTCTCCATTTTGAGTCCCAATCAATAGGAGTCCGTATCCCTAATTCCGTAAGCGGATAGAGTTCCTAAACCCTAATTAGAGTCCATAAATGTGAATTATCCCTAATTGTAGCGCATAAAGGACTCCAGGCCCAAATAATTTGAATTCGAAACTTTAAAGCGTATATACTTAAATTTGAAAGCACATTCGTAAGTATAGCTTTGCATTAGCGCCCTAAACGTTTAATTCAACGGACAGTTGCAGTACCGAATATATATCATTAACGAAGGACGGTGGAGGGCGGGTTAAAAATAAATAGCAGTCCGTAACCGAATAAAAATAGGGGTACCCTCTGGAGAGGCCAAATAAATATCAGTCCCAACCTCTTATTCGGGTCACTACAGTATGCTTTCTATTGCCGGTTTCCGATTAATCATTACTAGTTTGCGATTAATGGTTAGTACTAGTATTTCATACACTCTACTTGAGTCTTTAGAACAATTAATACATTTGCCAGCGCGCTCTAGGGGCAATATGGATATTAAACAAGCTTTTCCAATAAGTTGTAAAACAACATAAATTCCGTATATACTTACACATATCTACAAAATTTTGCTAAAAAATTGAAAACGAAACTATGGATTTGACAGTTAACAAATGAAATATTAATAGTGGATCAATTTTGAAGAAGTCTTTCTAAATAACTTGGTTACGTTGACTACGAAAATTGTAAAATTTGCAACTAAGTACGTACTTAAGCAGCTGGTTTTAAATTTAATTTAAAGTACTTTCCTGACTTATAAACGATAAGTCAGGTATCCGCTGTATGATATTCAGCGGAACCGGGTAATTTTTATTGACTTAATCAATAAATAAATAAATATATAAATAAATAAATAAATAGATGAATAAATAAATATACACATATATTGTTATTTATAAATAAATAAATAAATATAGAGATATTTACAGCAAAATACGCTTTAAGTAAAAACATCACATAATTTCAAGACTTTTCTTTTTCCGGAGGCAAGTTTAGACAGAGTTCTTGAGTCACAAATAGACGTTTTGTTTAATTCTGACACTGCTTAAAGCTCGCAAGTTTCAATTTTATTGCACAAATATATTTTATTTCAAGGACTATTGGTTTGAAATTATTAAAATGCAATACGCAAAAAAATCCCAAGTTTTGCGCCAATGTTGACTTTAGCGATGTGAATTTGTTATACCAACTTGAAATGCCGAGCGCAGTGCGCTTGCAAATCCAATAGTGTTTTCATCATACCTTAAGGCAAATTTTAAAAATTCCAATAATTTTACGTTAACAAATGTTTAAGCTAACAATTGAAAGCTGCGTTTATAACTGACAAAATATTCTCTCCAAGCTGTTTGAATATTTTTTAAATTGTTACGTTTAAACGCATTAAAATATTAACAAAAGAATGCTTAGATATATTTTCATCTTTAAGTCGCTTTCACACGGCCAAATTTGACGAACTTTTTCTTACTATGCAACGTTTTAGTGCTAAAATATTGTGTTTAGTGTTTTTTGATAAACTACTGTATTTTGCAAAATACCGTCGTTTGAGTCATTGCAAGCAGACTGCATGATTTGTTATGCAAAATAAAAAAACGCTAGAACTTTCCGAAGTGCCCACCGTAAGCTGGCGGTTATAAGCTTGTAACGGAAAATTTTTTAAATAGCCTTAGAAATCGGGCCAGGCTTGAAATTCGGATTTGTATTTGCGTTTTAAACTAACAGAACGGTCTTTTATTCTTTCATTTCATGGTTGGTTCACACAAATTAAAATATTCAAAATCTTAAAAATAGCGCACTGTCCCTTATTTAGCGTGTGGATACAGTTGAACGATGCCCATCGCTTTGAGTGTTCAACATTTAGTTGGTTGCTGTGATTATACATTTAAAAACTATGACATGGGCATGCTTCCGATAATATCGACCCCCCAAATAAGGGCTATATCAAATACACAATGTATGCTGGAACATTTCCTACCCCGCGAAATCAGACAGTTGCACACTTTTCTTCAAGTGTGATCATCTACGCTTGGTTTAATTGATGTTAAATGCCTCAATTTTTAAAACATTCGTTATACGACTGTTAGTTTTGTGCAACTTCAAGTTTGCGTATTTCACTACTTGCTCAGTTCATCGCAGTTTTTAGCATTTTTATTTTAAGGTTGTTCAATGGTTTTGTGTGTGGCTTTGACACCAATTTCGAATTTTTTTAATTCCTGAGGTTTATCAAAAAGAAACTTTGGAAACAAATTTTTGACACAACTGTAAATCATTGCTAAACTGTTCTTTATGTTGCCGGAGTACGAACGAAAAAACGACAGTTTTTGGACCAGCCTATTTAAAATACGTATTGACTTTCAAAACGTTTAATTTGTCAATCAGAGAACACTGTTTATCCAGCAAGTTCAAATTTTGTATGGCACAAGACAACAAAGAACTCACAAACCTGCCGCTTTATTTAAGATAGAGGTCCACATGGATTAGCTCAATTCGGAATTGGCCTGAATTATGATGCGGAATACGGACACTTATACCTATGGTTCACTCCCATTTGTTTAAAACATAACATTAATCGGTCTGGACACTGGTGAATTGTCGTTAAAATGCTAGAGTTGCAAATGTTGCTACCGCTTAGGCTGGCTGTATTTATTTATTTATCCTTCGTTATGAATAATTTTTCTATAAATAAGCATGCAGCTTTGTTTAACTATTTGCAGATTTTAATAACAACTAAAAAGACAGTTAATTTTTATCTTCTGTGCCATCTGTGCAATATGACAAAATTGTCAGTAAAACTATTACTGTTTGTTTGTTACATTTCTGTAGCAACGGGGTCATATCCGTTTTCTTGGAACCGACACTGCGATTACAGCGGTGATTGTCCTTCGTACGAACGATGCCTTGGTAATATTTGCCGCTGTCAGTCACATCAATGCCGCGACATATATGGTGATTGTGTTGCAGATACAAGTCGCACATGTGTGTTTGATAAATATTACGGAGGATACGTTGATAGCTCAAAAATGTACGGATATCGCGGTTACGAAACCGGACCCGGATATGTATCCGGTGGAAGTTACTCAAACCCGTCTCCTTCATACAAAACAGCGGGCAGTAGTGATGTTTACGGTCAAGAAAAACCACATAGCCATAGTCATGCGTTCCACAGAGGGCAACCAGGTGCAGATCCTTATTCCGGTCAGACTTTGTCTTCGCAATACCATGAACCTCGTCCGAAAACTGGATATTCAAATTTAGCTGAACCATACAAGCCTACACCGATATACAATCGAAATAGTTATCGGTATGGCGACAGCTCGGAAGGCTCTCACGATGTCGATGGTTACAAACCACAAAAATATGTTTACCCTGCGACGTCTAGCTATCAACCTATACCACCCTCTGGGCGCTCGGTAAACGACCACAACTCAAATTACGATTTGAGTTATCCTAAAACGCAACCTCACGATGCTGACACGTACGCAAGCCAACGTAGCGGTGGACAGAGTTATTCAAGCGTTGGCGTTAATACCGCATTACCATACTCAGGAACATCAAACTATCAGCAATCTTCATACAACACACCGAAGAACACCTATAATCCCTCTTCAAAGGGATATGATGCTATTGTCAAACAATCGAACCAAGCGATAGCGAATCAACCCAAATACGAACTACCTCACCAATTATCTCAAAGCTACAGGACATCGCTAAATAGTTATCCGCAACAATCGTCATACTCTAGTTCATTCCCTGGCTTTTCTTCTCGTACCACCTCAACTCACGTCAAGCCTTACTTTCGGTCGGCTAGAAGTCACGGAGATAGTCACAAAAGTAGACTTGATATGCCAATGTACGATCCTGATATTTTGTCTGGTAGTCAAGATACATTGAACCGGTATGGAGACGGTACCTCAAACGCGTATCGTCGATACAATAAATACGTAAGATACGGATTGAGACCGCATCCAAAATTTGGTATCAACTCGTCCAGCGACCAAGGCGAATCATCGTATGTCGATGGATTATCGTCACAAGGTGATTTGAAAAAAGTCGCTGCGAAAACGCAATAGATCAGCGATTAAAGTTTAATTTTTTTAGTAACGGTTATTTAAATAGCAAAATTTTCAGTTACTATCTTTAATGGAACATGATTTATTGCTATCAATGAAATAAAAAATCTTGGCTTAGCATTTGTTACGATTCCCAGTTTCAGTTTACAGATAAATTATTTTTCACAAAAACAGGCAATACGTGTAAATTGGGCTATGTTCGTGAATAAAAAAGCGGGCCAATGTAAAGAACAGGGGCAGAACAGTATTAGCATATTCCTAAGCCTAAGCCTATGAAGCCTAAGCCTAAGCGTAAGAATGAGCATATTCCTAAGCCTAAGCCTAAGTCTAAGCGAAGCAAAAAAATTAGTCTAAAGCTTAAGCTTACTCTTTTCTGGTCCCACAGAAAAACGTTCCGCCCCTGATCTTAACATGGGCCAAAAAGCGACAACGTTTCAACATTGCCCACTGCGCAGAAGCAGCAGTATGAATTTGGCCATGAACCTAAAATTGTCATTTTTCCAGGATATGGAAACAAAAGCTTTATAAAGCCTATTCCACTGATTGCATTAAAATTCAAATATGTAATGCTTACCTAACATACTAACATCCTACTTTATTCAAACTGCTTTTCCGATCAATAAGATATTGAATATCAGGATAGGAATGGACGTGATGTTTGTGGTATTTCACATTATTAACCATATCTTATTTTTGAACCGCTCGCATAAATCAGAAATTGTTCGCAATGATATACCTAAGTTACAATTATAGATATTCATGCACTGCTCTGTTACCCAGAGTTACGCAGTACGATATTATATTGAGTTTTTACGGGTGGATTAAGTATGCGAGAATAAGATAAAACACTTTAGTCGCTTGGACGGCGGTAAGCGATGCTATGCGAGCAATAGGAAGCAAGCTATCTCAAGGGAGGTCCATCAGACCCGTAGACAGCTCACCTTGCTATGGGGGCTAAAAAATTTTCAGGAGGGGCATGCAAGGGTGTTCGTTGACTTACAAGTAAGGTTGAAAATTTTGTAGGCGGGCAGAATTTTTCTGCGGCGGGGGGCAAATACAAAACTAGTATTCACAAAATTCGCTGTTCAGCAAAATTTCATATATGACAACAACCATTCATAGAACACACGCAGCTAGCGAAAAAAATTGGTATAAACTATAGAAAGTCAGACATTGATTTGAAAGATAGTCGAATTTGTCTCAGGCAGAGTCAAATTTTGACCGAGTTTATATAGTCAGGAAAAGCCTATTTCGAAGAGAGTCAATTTGACTCACCATTTTTTTGCAGTGTTGTTGCCTGGCTTTGAACTTAGTAGCACATATCACCAATTTACTAAATTGTTTTCAATCAAGGGAACTGCTGCATGTTGATACTATACTGTCTGCACGGCCCCTGTTGCCAGTTTTGCCTAAAGTTAAGGAGCACGCCTTGATTCGTACATCGGTCCTTTTATATACTTGCGCACCTTAAATGTTGAACTTAGACAGCTTCATTTAGTCTAGCGTTGTTTCATTAGGCTCAATTTTCTTAGCGCCTTACTATGAGTAAACCGTTTAGATTTTGGTTCTCAAACAGAGTTTTTCTCAGCAGTTTTAGTACATTCAATTCATTTTAATTTTATTTCGCCAACAAGATTTATTTTTGTCAGACACCGCAAATTATGTCGGTTGTCAGTACGCGGCGGACGACCAAAAAATGACAGTTTTCTCTACCTATAAACGTAAAACATTGTCGTATAAATAAACTATCCCAAAATACCAAGCAACCTAATTTTTTCATCTTCCACATTCGTATAATCATTATATCCGTTCGCCGTTGTTCCGGATCGCTGTGACGGTAACGGTAACACTTCGGAACTGAACAAAAATCGCTTTTTTCGGCCTGGTCCATACGGGTCGTTGACAATTTGCATCGCTATGCCATGATGACCGATTGTATTTGCGACATCGTTGCGTCCAAGTCCCCAGTCGTAGGAATAACCTTTCCTAAAAGTATTAATTTTCGGCACTTGTTCTCATTCCTCACACAAAAACGTCCACCCCCAGATCTATAGAAAGTTGTGTCGGATGCGCACTTTGTACTTTAGTTTCAAGAAACTAGAAGCAGGATAACGAGCGGTCGCTTCATACCCAAACAAGCCACACAAAATAGAACTTTACAATACAAATAACCAATGTCCATACTATAATATATTGTCAATAAATGTGAGTCAAAAATTTTTAAATTAGTCAAATTTCTACTAGTGTTGGGGTAACTACACAAGTGCCTTATTTCGTTATGTCAGGAGACACGTTGGAAACAATTTCGATAGTGCGTTGCAAATAAACTTCAAAAGAATTTAATTTTTCATCTTAGCTAGTACATCACTACCATCCCTACCTACCTGTGGTTACCCGAATAAGAATACGGTGGAACTCATATTAATTTTGACTCTAAACAGGGCACAATTGTGTTAGTCGATTACGGACTGTTGTATATTTTTAGTTCGCTCCAAAATTGGGACAAACACTCTACTTTTTTGTATTCTTTCTTTTGGGCAGAACAAACTTCTTCCAAAGCGATTTTGTTGATTGTCAAGTGCGTCAAGCTTTCAGTAGATTTAATACAATTTATGCTAGTTGTCTGCGTGTCTGTTACGTATTTCAGCCGTCTAATCCATTCTTCTGCTTTAGTCTTATTTATGGACGGACACTAGTCATAACTAATGGCTCCATCCACCAACGGACTCTATTGTTTAGGACTCAAAATGCGGACCTTCCTTTTCTTTTACCCCATTTTCGAGTCACTGCATTAAAGTGAGCGTTTGAGGCTCTTCTGGGTCTCCTTTAAAAGCGACCACCATTTAAGTAAAAAATGTTTGATTCGCGGGTAGGACATTAGATTCCCTGGTCACGGCACTATTCTTATCAAAATTTTCATGCGATAATTTAGTGATTTCTATATTACTAGATACAAACACCAAAAAAGGGCAGCAGTACCAGTGTTATAGGCGCATAAACATTTCTTTATCCAGCCAGCACTTTATTATATTTTACCTCGGGTATACTTGAGCAAATTGCTTTACCCGACCGACACCCATCATTACTACCCTTTATTTTGTGTTGTGCTCAGAAACAAACTTACATCCTTTATCAGGTAGAACTCACTTTTTGTCGGCATAAATATCAGACTCCCACGGCAGAGGATTTGTAGCTCTAAAATAAAATTCAAACATTTTTAAAAACATTTTGCCTGATAAGAAACAATTTGAAATTGCTGTTGATGAAATATTTTGTAAAATATCGAAAACGTGAAAATTCAACTTCAATAATTGTAAGAAACGTATAAAAACCAGCAAAAATAAACAAGCAGCCCCTGAAAGGATCAGAGTAACAGGAAGCGTATATATAACTTATGTGAATCAGCTTTTACTATATAAATGTCAAAAAATATTTGCTCTTAATTTTTGACATAATTGCAAAAATTTCGTAGCTAAGAAATTTGCTGAAACTGAAACAATCTGCACCTCATATAAGTGCATGTTGCTCAAACAAATTTTACTGGTGCTATCGAACTTAACAGTTTAAAATTTGCCCATATAAGATGAATCATTGCAACAAAACATTATTCACCAAAGTTAAAAAGTTGCAATTTCCAATAGCTTCGAGATATGGTCTCATTGTTAGATGTTTTTCTCGCGAACTTAAAATTAGTAGAATGTTCACACTGCGGTTCAGCTGACATTACACCTGATTGACTTTAAATCAAAGCAGGTCGGAATTTTGGAAAATAATCGCCACATTCTTGCGGTTAAGTTGCTTGGAGCTGAAAAGCCTAAGCTCGAGTAGAAATCGTTCGACTGCCGTCTGGCGCATAAGCCAGCTATTAACTTGCTAACCTACTGCGCTACAGCCCAGCGCCTGGTGAAAGTGTGTTATACCTATTTTATGTCAGTGTATTTTTGGTAATACCAACTGCTTTGTAGTAAAACATGCGCACGGTATCTGTACGCATTGCAAAAGCGATTTAGCATATAGGCATACTATTAAGCCGAAAATTTCCTACATGCAAGTCCAAAATAGAAATTTATGAAATTTGGGAACCACTGAGTGAAAAACAGGGGGCTTTCTTCTTTGGCTAAAATCATAAGTTCCATTAATACTAAAATGGTAAAAGCTACATTTTGATTCTATACATGAAAAAGGAAAAAATTTGCGAATTTATTCAGTGAAGTATTTTAAATGACAAAACTGACAAATTCTTCTTATATTTAAAACAATTTTTCTAAAAATTAACAGGAAAACGTTCATAACAGGAATACTTTTCAACTGCACATTTCTAATCATATTTGTTAAATGTAAGAAATTTTTTCTTATATATCAGATAGCTATATGCTAGATTACACAAATGCGATCCGGCCAGACATTTGGGCTTCCGAAAATATCAAAAATTATGAATCAGGTACCACCCATAAAGTAAAGTGCTTTAAAAATATGCAGCCTCCAGACCATTTCAAAACTACTGTAAAACGCATTAGCTGTCATATATTCCAAACAATGATATACATACTTTAAAACATAGACCCGCATCTAGTCAACATGTTAAACTCAGGAGGAGGGCACAACTAATCCCAGGACCACGTCCAAGCTACGGATCCGACAACATAGGAACCGAGTACAGAAAACGGTAGCAAAACTTACCTCGCAACTTCACCTAACAGTACTATAACCAAAATCAACAATAACATTGTCACATTGTATGTGCAGAATTTATCGAACATCCCAACTTTTACTGACATTGTTTATAACTTAAAATTTTTTTAAAGATTGCGATTTCTAAAATATTCGAGTATAAATTTCGTTTTATTTTTAAACCATTTGCATCAAGATCCCTTAAAGTTTAACACTAAAAAATGCACAGATTTCAACAAAATTTCGCCGAAACATAGCGAGTACAACGTCTGAGTTTTCGTAGATCAGGTTTCGGATTTTCGACAATTTTGTTGCCAACCAAGGGTGGCACACTGTCTTTGTATATTGACAATATCGACCTAACACCTACGGAACTTTTATCGGACCTCGTCTATAGACCAGCAGGTTTCTCGAGCATAATCTCATGCGGTTGCAACATTGAAAACTATTAAATACAGAAACCACATATGAGTTAATGTCACGGGGCCCATTGCCAGAGAAAGGCCAAAGAGAGGTGTTCAATCCTTCTTAAAATATTTTGGCCCTTAAGCAAGTTTCAGCACACTGGTTGATGATCCAAAATTCTTGTAGGTATGCCCACCAGACAGACACTACCGGATCCAGAGGGAGGGGCGCGGGGTAGCGTACGTTCCCCGCGTCAGAAATTTTTTTGTGTTTAAATGGTAAGATTCCTCCCTACCTTACAATTTTTCCCCCTCAGGAAATTTTATGTAAAAACCAATTTTTCCCGCACAATTTTTCGTGATAAAATGGTAAGGTCCACCTTACAATGATTCGCTCTCAGGAAATTTTTTGGTGATAAAATGATACGGTACCTCTACGTTACAATTTTTGCGTTTCATAAACATTTGCCAGCCCGCACCTCGTCAAAATTTTTTACATCTGCCAATGTAGACAGATTTATTCAGCAATCTTAGCAAGGCGAGATGATCTGGCTACGGGCTTGTGCCAGAAAGATTAAAACGGTTGCAAACCCGTTTTTAATCTTATTGAACGAATTAATATACATGAAAAGAAGCTCAAGTTTCGTTTCGGGCGATTGAATATTATTAACCGGTGCCAAATCGAAAATAACTCCTCTGAAAAATACAAAGTTCACGATGCTGATATCGCGACAAGGGCTAATGTACCTTTAGCGGCGTAACAGTTGATTAAGCATATTCCTAAGTCTAAGCCTAAGCCTAAGCGTTGCAAAAATGAGTTCCTAAAGCCCTATTCACAAGTGCAATTTTTGCTGCGAAGAACTTGTAGCTGCAACTTGCACTTGCAAGTTTTTTCCAAAATCCCGTTCGATAAAACTTGCAGCGGCAAATAATTCATTAAAAATCAAAGCTAGAAATTTGTTAGTTCACATGAGTGAATAACTATGCAATTTCAATGAACTTATTGCACCCGCTTTCTCATGGGCAGATGAAAAAATGCAAGTTCTGCGTGCAATTTGCAGCTGCAAATTCTGGCAGCAAAAAATTGCAAGTGTGAATAGGGCTTAAGCCTAAGCCTAAGCTATAAATGTAATCTAGAATGTAAACCTACTCTTTTATAAACCCACCAGAAACCAGGAGGCCCCATAAAGTAACAGGGGCCGCGACAAGTAACAAAGTTAATTTATAGCACTGTCGGATCAAAGAGATGGGTCCAAATCGGCTTAAACCCCCAACAAGGATACAAAACCAAAATATGTCATAAACGTTTATCACCCAACTGAAGTTCGTATTCACAATAACTGTTTCTCTACAGTCGAAATAACTATTGAGGGAAACTTGAAACTGTTGATTAACTGACATAATTACTAAGTCTCTTAAATAATTGCAACAATATATACAAGAGAGATAATATTTAGTCTTCACAAACGCCAACTACTGTGACGCCAAAGATATACGAACCTCTCGAGCGAAATCGAGTTTTACATTCAGAAAATCATAATAATTTGAACAATCTATGGTAAAAATCTTAGCCTCAAAATCTGTTTGAGACTGTAAGAACTATGCCCGTGGTCTCAAAAGTGTACTGCACCTATTTCGGTTGGTCATAAGGGTTGAAGTTTTCGAATCAGCGAGTAGTAAACGGTTGAACTGAAGCACACTTTTGCATTTCCTTTCTTTCGCTTCTGTGCCAATTTTGAGATCCGCAACTGCAGCATTTCACCAGTTCGAGAAGGTATTGGTAACTTTTGACGGGTAAGTGTGTTCGCCTTAGCGTATTAGGCCTAGGCTATATCAAACTCTTTTACTGAAGTCTTACTGTAATAACTTTATGAGAATCAAACCTGACTCGTGTCTGAAGCATAAAATTTGATTCAAAGTTGAGTAAAATCGGACTTGAACCGTATGATTGAAACACCAATTCATTGTATAATATACTATGCATACCGAATTGTAGAACACTTCGCTGCCAAATAATTACGTAATATTTTAGCCTTTTGTAATCATGTTATGAGTTTAAACGCAACAAAAGCTAAAAATTGTTACGTTTTGCTGTTGACCCAAACGTTCAAATTGTAAAATAGTCACATTAATGCGAGAGCGATTTGTCCACAGGTTTCGCGTTAAAGTAATGTTTTCCATGAGCAGAGATTAAACTAAACAAACTCCAAAATTAAGTAATATTTTTTAGGAGTGTCAACTAACACCCCTATCACCCGTATTACTATTTGCCCTTAAAATTTGAGTTTGTGACAAATTTCTGGCATTGTTAAACTTGGATTTTCCTCGCATTTCAAAATTGCTTTGTTATTTATAATCACGATGAATTTGGCATGAAATGAAGAATCGCAGAAAAAATTCTAATTAAAAAGACGGCATTCATCTAAGCAAAGTTCAAATTTTGACAAATCTTCCAACTCAATTTCCAATTAAAATAAGCCTGAACAGATATAGTAAAAAAGGTGTTAACGTTTGAATTTGTACTAGTAACAATTTACCGTGTATAGACTATAATTAAATGTTTGAAAAGTTGGCGACTAAAAGTTGATGTTGCGTATCGTATACAATATCCCTGTAAAGCAGATTTGGATCTGAAAATTCTAGAAGAACAAGCGCGATATAGAATACTGAAAAAAAAAAACTCGCGAGCGAAGCGCTGAACTTCATCTTAGTGCTAAACCTTAATACATAATCTTGGTTTTGATCCTTGTTGCAAACTTAGGCCGGGTATGCCATTACCTTGTATCCGCCACTGCTAGTAGAGTTATGAAGGGTAATAAAAGGTTTATTTTTTTGATTCGAATCAATATTTGTATAGCTTGCCCGTGAGCGTCCATAACTGTGAATTGTTCCTAATCAGAGTAATATAAATGTTTCCCGGAGCATACCACTACAATTCATAGAGGTATAATATAACAGAGGTAAGTTAAAAATGAATAACAGTCGGTAGCTGGACAACAGGAAGGTATACCATGGCATGCCAGGGACATATCCCATAAGCGTAGCCAGGATTTTGGAAAGATTGGGTTACGTTCTATAAAAAGACTTCGAGGGGGGATACTGTGTCGCAAACTGAACTGGTGTCTAAATAAATCGAGTACAAAAATTTCAAAGGTCGGTTTTAACACCAGCTCCCCTCCCGATAGCTACATGGTCGATATATCATGCTGAAATTTATGGAAAACTCGAAAAAACGTCTTTCGCAAGTTATAAAAATAATGTGGAGTAGTAAAATAGGTTTTTATTCGCTTGCTAGGCTCTTACAAGACGAAATTACTCTACCGAGATGGTATCGTGGCTACGTCTTAGATATTTGGGTCAATGTAAAGAACAGGGGAGGAACAATATTATAAGCGTATTCCTAAGCCTAAGCCTATTAAGCGTAAGCCTAAGCGAAAGATTGAGCATATTTTTAAGCCTAAGCCAAGCAAAAAATTATAGTCTAAAGGTTAAGCTTCTCTTTTATAGTCCCGCAGAAAAACGTTCCGCACCTGATCTTTACATGGGCCTGTATTTGTAAAACCTTATCAAGTATTCATAAAACGGAGTTTTAATCACTATGATGCGACGGATAAAATATTAAAATTTTGCAACATAAAAATTGCTTTTTATTCACTTGGCAAGTATACAGCGTATCAGCTGTTGACGTTCGTGCCGGAGTAGACAGGGTTGGGGCTCCTTTCACCCAGACTCCAAGGTGGGGCCCACAAACTTGCGAGCGAGAAGCCAGACGTATTTTAAAACTTTGAGACAGTTTTTGTTTCAACCGGTTAGGGTGGGGGGCCCTTTAGGGCTGGGGGCCAAGGGGTGGCTACTCCGGCCCTATGGTTGATGTTATAGTTGAGGACACGTATAGAATGAACAGAACTTGGATAAAATGAATGTGATATTCAACATTTAACTTTTAAGCCGAAACAAAAAGTGGTCTTATTTAATGACCAGTAACCGAATTTTTTTTCCATATCATAAACCGTGGTTACGGAGACAAATAGAAAGAATGATGACCTGACAAAGAGTTTTGAAGTTGACGTACGCCGAGGAATGTTGTTTGCAATCCAATGTCAGTTACATCTGCAAATTGTCATGGTGTGAATACAATCCCAGTGAGCAGGCTTGGGTGGACCCTGAAAATTTCGAGATTTGGGCCGCTTGTGATGATGAGCATATTTTTCAAATTTTTTGTCTAAATTCTTGTTAGTGTGTGGGCGCCTATTTGGAGTGGGCACTCCCAAATGGGGGGTATACGGGTGACTGTTCCGGGCCTGGTCCAATATACGAAAGTTAATCTAAAACTTACTGTAAATCTATCAAAACGAACAGAGAAAATACGCCGGCAAAAAACTTCTGTGTTTTTATATGAGAATCGTCTATCAGCCTAGACACTCAACTTTACCAAACAAAACCCATGATTGAATAAAACCGTCGAATGGTGTTTAGCTTAAAACAAATTAAGGTCCGGTAAAAATTTCACAAAATAGACCGACTCTGTTTGCTCTAAAGTGCTAATATCTCTCACGCTGTTCGTCTGTGTGTATGGATAAATTGAAAATAGAACTGATTATAATTTTGGCGTCAGTATCAAAAACCATTTCGCTTGCTGACCATATGACACCGGAATATTTTACGTGTTCATATTTGCCGAGATAGCAGTCGCAAGTCAGTGGCCATTTTTGAAATTTCGATAAAATTTTTTAAACCCCCGCACGATTGAAATCAGCGGTATATGTTAACCAGGGGCGTAGCCAGGATTTCATCTTCGGACGGAACGCCTTTACGTAAACCTTTTTGTATGCGAGCGTAGCGAGCAAAAAACTGTTTCAGCGTTTCGGATCCATGAAGGTTTATAATAACGTTTTAAGCAGTGCCTTTTTCTCGTTTCTCCAGAAATTTTAAGAAAATATGTTCCTGCTCCCATCGTGCCCCTCGACCGGAGCATCGTTTGCGATACAACGTGGCACTTTAGGTAAACATTTGAACGATACGCCATAAGGTATGATAATGCAAGCAAGTTCATAACCAAGCCAATATATAATGTTCATTTGTATCGAAATTATAAACCTGATTTTGCACATCTTTATGAGTATTTGAATTTAGCCACGCGTTTTCAAAGGATAACGACTAATGTAGTTGAACTATTTGTAAAAATAACGCAAAACTAATTATAGTAACTAAGCTAATGACCAGTAAAACTTTGCGTAGTATTCTTTCAATTTTTGCAATATAGCCATTCTAGCGTAATCTGTCGAAAAGTGAGTACGTTTTAGGCGACTCCGCCAACGTGCTAGCAATTGGAGGTTACTTTACTTTACTATACTGGATTCGAACCTAGGACGCTAACGATGCGGCGTTGGCCATCACCGTTCCGCTATAGGAGCTTGGCGCTCGAGTTTAAGGGGCTCTTAACAAGCACGGGATTTACAATGAAAAAACCCTTTTCTTTCCGTCTTTTACTTGTTGTATCATACACACAGAAAAGTATTTCCGAATTTATTCAGAAAAGTATTTTTTGTTGCAAATCTCAAAAGTTTTCCGATATTTAAGACAATTTTTTACGTTTATTTTCAGACTTTATTTCAAAACTTTTTTGAAAACTTTTAACAGAAACGCTTTTCAAGCGCACCTTGCTAATCATATTCCTTAAATGTAAGAAATTTTTTCTTACATATCAGATATAATATTTTGAGTGTAGCCTATGGCCCTACTACCTCCGAAAATTGAACTGCTGGCAGGGCCACTTGTGTTGGGAAAGGTAACTTGCTAGATATATCACCGTATTGACCTAAGTTTTACTGGGTTAGGTTATGTAATTATACTGTGCCCCTTGATGTTTCTTTACTTCTTGGATTTGATGATATTATAAATCGAAATGAATTTTCAGCGTTACCTTACGTACAAAAAAATTGCGTGGGTAAGCGGTATGTGATTTTTACACTAAATGCCATCGCTGTTCCGTGTCTCAGGCTCTGTGTTTAAGTGCTTTGATACAGTGAGTACCGTGAGGCGCCATTGCTCTTAGATTTTTGGTTTACCCGGCTGAGTAATACTTATGGTAACGGCATTTGAATGTCAATAATATTGTATAATAACTAGAAACCGTGTTTGAAAATTCTAGTACAAAATCTCAAACGTGGGAGTTCACATCTGATATCACCGTGGCTACGTTCGTATTGATTGTGTATAAATATATTTATATGTAAGCTGGAGTGTTTTGACCGCTGGTTTGCCTGCGCTGCACTCCTGCTTGTTGGTGTACCGGGTCAGCGGGACGGCCCTTAGCGTAAACATGGGCCGTATTTAATCCAATTTTGACGTGGGATTATTCACTTTAATTGATTTATTGTACGTACTGTTCAGCTTCTGTTTGAAGACGTAGAGTATTTTCTTGCTTATGTAAACGCCGACCAAATTCAGTTCGCTGTGTTACATTATCCCGTGTGGAGATTTTATACAGTATATAGCGTAGTTATAATTATGCATATATTGTGCATTGTGTATTGTTTAACCATACGCACATTATGTTGAATTTTCCTGAGAGTCAACGCTGTCTGAGAAGGAATATAGTAATTGAAAGTTTTCCCTTAACCCTTTCTTAACCTCTCCTCGCATAGAGTAAACTGTGAGCAACTAGAGCACTCCGCCTTCCCACAAGACGTGAAAGCAAAAATAAAAATGGGTCGGTATGCGGCAGTTCTACCCCGCCTCACCCCACAAAAGATTCTTTGTAGCCGACATATGGCGCCCACGAAGAATCCTCGCCTCACCTGCCTCACAATAACAGCAGTTAAATAACAAAAATTAAAAGCATTTTAGCGATTTTAATGCTTATATACCTTTATGCAGTGAATAACTATGTGAGAAGTGCACTATTAAACTAAATCAGAGTTCCGGTTCCCTGAGTATTGGCGCTAACATTCACCTCGGGTGTCGATAAACTTGTCTGCGTAGCCGTAAGTATTGCATGCGGCGCAGAAACCGTCGATTGTGTTGCAAAAACATTTACGTTCGCGGTACCAATACATCCCTGCTGTGTTGCCGACCCTAAATCTAACGCAGAAACTCACAATAGCGCTGACGTAGAAATTTGCTGTGGCATTACAGGCGATATTTGCGGTGAAGAAATAATCGGCTGAAGCGCTAAATTAACCGTTTAAACAGTCGAAACCAGTTATGACGTGGTGTAGAGTTCTTCGCAGAACACAGTCATCGACTCAAGGTCTGTAACTGCGACCGAAATATGTGAACTAGAAAGGTCCTCAAGTTCTGTCCCAGTGTCAGTGACGGTTATAGTGCTAAACACGCGCAAATTTTCAGTCAACTCTCCCTCCAAACTGTTTGTTAGACTGGTTGCTTGTCCATGATCAAGGTAAGCTTCCACGGAACGTGCTGGCTCAGGTACTTGCGGTTCACCCTGTGACTGTGTTAAATTAGCGTCACCATTACATTCCGTAATGTCGTTATGAAAAAATTGTTCTTCGCGTCCAATTGCAACCTCATCTGATTCGAGAGCTTTGCAACGATGATTAAGTTTTTCAGCAATTTGTGGTTGAAAACGATCAATTTTAGTGGCATCAAATGGATAGGGTCATGTATTTTCAAATCCTGCATGAGCAAGACAAGGTTTTAGTACATTTTCGTAAGCCATAGAAAAAAGATTATATAATTTCGGGGATCTATTTTTCTCCACAATTTAAGCGACCAAATTTTACTACCGCTTTGCGCCATGAACCTTTCACAGGCCGAAAACCTCCTACATCGAGTGGTTGTAGTTTATGAGTCTCATGCGCGTGTAAAAGAACTAATTTCACATTGCTCTTAACGGCTTTTAGCAAAAAAGTGAGATTACTTACCAGTGTGGCAACCATGACCGTCAATGAACAATATGGTTTTATTTGCCTAAAGAAGAAGTAATCCGGCGCTCTAAAACGTGATCAAACTATGGTTTAAAAATAGCTTCGCTCACGTATCCGGTGTTTGAGGTAATTGCTTCGGTACCACTGGGGCACCCCTGATCTTGTACACTATAAGCTTTCAAACTTCGCTCCGAAAGCGATCCTTTATGGAGTATCATAGGAGGTATAAAATGTCCCTATGCGTTGAAACATCCTATCAAAGTGGATATCACCCCGCGGTCCCCTTGAACTACAGTTGGAACGTCTGTACATTCCATAGGAGATGCAAATAAAAGCCCTTCAGTTACAGTTTGTATGCCTGTTTCATCGGCGTTGTATAATAAACCAGGTTCACTAAATGCTTTAGCTTTTTCTAATATAGTCGTAACGTCGCTATACCATCCGTCTACAACATCTGGTATTGAACCAAGTACTCTTGCGGGAGATATATTTTGAGCATTCCTATGAGTAATATTTTGACGTTTCGTAAAACGCACCACCATTTATTTCCCGCTCTATTACCAACATACGGATGCTTAGTATAATTACCAGCACAGTAATCCATAGCAAACTTACAAACATCCTACTTTGTGCTAGGAAATCCTGACGAAACACATGTTGCAATGGTTTCTTTGAGTCCATTCTCTGCGTTTTCGCGCAACACTGTAGTGCGACCTATTACTTCGTTCAGATGAACCTTGCCTAACACATGCCTTCTAAGTGTGTCAACTGGCACATTGTCGATCCTAGCATTTTTCCAGAAATCCGGTTGCCCTAAAACAAACATGTTTACATGCATTGATTAAAAAATTTTCAAATGACAAACAATGTAAGTGGTCGTAGTTCAAGCTGTTCATATGCTGGGAAAACAATAAATTAGCTAATAAATCAGCTATCACACTATTATTGTGATTTACAGCAATCTCATCAAACAAGGTTTCTGTATATAAGTTAAAATAACGCGCTTTAGAGCCGATCGACTATTTAGCCAGAGGAAGTTATTTTGAACTACTTTTTCTTGTATGCTTCACAAGAGCCATCACAGTACTTGAACAACAATGCTATAATCGCTTTTATAATTAGTTGGTTTTGGACATTGTTATTGTGGTTACATAAGAATCTCAGCCCATGTTACTTTCAGGGGCATCCCGTTTTTCCGCGGGACATCAATATTGCCGGACAGCAGCATTTGCTGCTCCTGTTTGTGCATACGCGAAAATTACTAAACTTTGTTGTTATTTGTGGGTTGGTTACTATTTTTGTTCGTATTTTGCAGCGCAGCACATTATGGTAGTGATGCACTTTTGGACCTGAACAATGTAGCACTTTATAAAGGATCGGTGTCTCACATAGGGAAGTGCTTTTACAACGAAATTTTACAAAAACCGCGTGGTTTTGTTGCATTACCATTGAAACTCCCACATTTGCAAAGCTCTGAGCTTTCGAATTATCCTAATACAGTATGCTACGCTCAAAATTGTTATCGACACTTGCATGTGAAATATTCAGCAAAGCATTAACATAAAATGCACTTTAACGTATTTTCTCCGTAAAATACATATAGACTGCGATAAAAACAACACTATCATAAAGTTCGTTACCAGCGCAATTGAATGATGATCGTAAGAGCGCCAAGCATGGGCTGACAGTCACAACAGCTGGCAATGAAAAAAATATCGTCGCACTTTAGGAGCCATCGCACAAGGACCATATTGGCCTCATTGTGCACATTGCGTAAATAGTTCTCTAAATTTTTTGTATGCTGAGTGTCTATGATACAAACATTGAGCAAATTATAAGCCGCTAATTTGTAATGTAAAAACACAGTTGAAAACCGCATACCTCTAGTATACATAACACAAGGCCAGTTACTGCATTACTTGTGGTCTCACAAATTTACTTAGCTACGATATTTACTAATGGTAGATTTTGGGTTTGTTCATTTGCGTATTTTTGCATTTTGTGTTTTCGGTTACTCTTAAATGATATTCGCTGTTTGAGCAGACGATTTCTGGCTAACTTATCGCTTCAGAAGCTTATGCCCAGTCGATCAAAACGAACTAAATGTTAATCATGTTTGAAATAGGTTTTCAGTACTTATTTGCAGTAAAAAACGTCCAGCGATTGTTTGCTAAAATTTAATATATTGCAGTTAGTCTAATTATGGCTCAATAGGAAATAAACAAATACCAATTTTTTGCCGATACTGATACCGATTCTTATTTTACTTCTACATTACTTAGATATGAATGGAAACAGTTAAAGCTTAATAACCAACAAATATTTTTGTTTATAGATTCCAATTTACATAGAAAGCGCATTACATGAATAAACACATAAAGTTGTCGCTAGTGATTGAGAGCTGAGCGAGCGCAGAAATGGCCGACTTGTCAGAGGCTGAATCTGACACCAGCTCGGTGGTCGATAGTGTTGACGGGACATTGAAACCTCCAGCTGTAGCATCACGAGAACACATGCAAAAGCGAATTGAATCTGTTCTACAGGTATATTTGTGACGGCAAAACTGTAGTGACAACCAAAAAGTACTTGAAGAAATTAAATTGTTTCTTTGAATTTAATTGTGTTTGGAGTTCTAATATATACAGATTCCAAAATCTGCAGAGCAAGATCGAAGTGAGATGACACCGAATGGAATCTGCATGACGAAATAATACGTAGTGAAACCATTAAAGTTGGAAGTAGAGTACAATTTAAACTGATGTCGGTGGTGCAAGCGTTCTATCTGATATTCCATTATGTTCGCAAATTTGTTTGAATAGTTCTGTGGAACGTACGGTAGCTGGAAATTCTGAAACTGTCGTGTCCGGATACATTTAAAGCCAATTAGAGCAATCAAGATGTATTGTATATACGTAATGCAAACTTTTAAGTCGAGAAAAGAATAAAATACCTGGTTTGATGATTTTTGCCAAAAAATCATTGGTATAAAAACTGTCCAAGAAGATTCAATTCTTGTTTCAAATTATTTGTTGTTGATGATGATTTGAAACAGCGAAATAATAAAAGCCGAATATATATGGTTTTTATAAACACAAAACGTAAAGTGCTCGGCCTATAGTTGAGTATTTGGTTAGAATAAGTTTTCATTCAATAAATACCAGGGTTCCACCGGAATTCCTGTTCTCGCTGGTACTCGTGCCAAAATACGAATTCTGTTCCTGTTCCATGTTACTGCACTGAAAGATGCAGGAATCGAAATTTTTAGGTTTCTGATGTGATTTCCCAAATCTTGATTATCAAATGCGCAGCTCTAAAGAACCAGTTTATGGCAAGTTTTCCAAAAGCCTAACAGTAATTCGGGGATGAAAATTGTTTCAAATTTCGGTTCCTGTTAAGGTTCAAGCAAAGAAATTCAATTCCTGTTCTTGTTCCGATGCAACTTATCTCCTATTGGAACCCTGATACATAACCGTAGTCACCGCTCCTGTGAATGGTTCGCCGTTTATTTTGTGACATTTGGAAATAAAGTTGAAAATATCCAAGGTTTCTAAAATTGGTATTTTAGTGAAGGATGAAGTAACTTCAAACGAAAACATTACTTCGGTCTTCAGATTCAATTTCGTTAACTCTTACAAACTGGAAAGGACATTCAATAGAATACGTAGTGCCCGAGCTGATAGGTTTCAGATTAGCGTCCACATATTATACATGGGCGTGGCAAGCTGGCGAAATCGTAGGAATAATATCCTTAATCGTTTTTTCAAAATTAATTGTATAATAAAACAAATTATTCAAATTCCAAAGGATTGTCTAAAATTTCAGACAAATGAACCCGCCGGAATCTCGTATCCTTTTTCATACGGATTACCCAAAACGCACAAGACGGGCCTTCCATTCTAGTTCGCTTTGTTACTTCTGCGATTTCGGTTTGTGGTGTCCTTGCACAATATTTAAATGCTATTTTGAAATCTATCCGCTCGGGCACTTATTCTGGCGAATCCTCTTTCCAGATTGTAGAGGAGGTTACGAAATTGAATCTGACGAGCGGAGTAATGGTTCTTTAGACGTTACTTCGTTCTTCACTAATATATAACAATTTTTTAAACCTGGAATATTTTCAAATTTCTTTTTAGATGTCACGAACTCAATAGCTTTCAGTTCGCAGGAGCGGTGACTACGGACATTTAAAATTATTTCGCTGTTTCGATATATAACTAACTATATATAATTTAGAATAAGAATTCAATTTTCTTATGCAGTTTTGCTTTCTACCATGAGTCGCTGTACCGTCTTTTTTGATAAAAACAACATTTTTATCAATTTCAGGAAAATCGCGTGTTGAAAATGGAATTGGAAACATATAAGCTTCGCGTGAAGACCATGCAAGAAGAGAACAAATCTTTGAAGCAAGCTAGTGTTATGATTGTAAGTTTACCTAATTGGGCAGCGTTTTATGTTTGTACTCGCAGCTCAAAAGGTGGATGTCCGTTCGCCTGTCTGTCCGACGAGAATATCAGGAATCGTTGAACCGTTTTTGGGTAATTTACTTAATTGGTTATGTGTAAATTAGGAATTAGGACTTTTTACACTATTTCACTAATTATTAGGGATACAAGCAGGGTGCAACCGGAATTACAATTAACCAAAACCGAAACCGGAAAGCTAAAAATATATGCCACAGAAGAATTCATTGTAATTTTCTTTTTGTGCTATATTATTGGTAAAATAACTTTAGTTGAAGATAGGACTATTTACTGAATCTGCTGCATTTTAGATTTTCATTAATCACGGAAGCAAAATCTACCTTCGATGGTTTTTTCGGTGCTTGTCAAGGTTTATGTACTACACTAAAGAAATCCTTTTTAATTTATGGTCATTTATTTAGTAAAATGTTTAATTTCCACCGACATACTGGAACCGGAAGGTGAAAGAATGCTGGAACCAGAATTCCGGTTGCACCTTCGTTACAAGCCATCTAATTTCAGTAATAAAGAGATTTTGGGTGCGAGGAATCTGAATAAACTGTTTATAAACCTGCAAAATCGATATCAGGAGTTAAGTATTGCATATTAGCTTAATTTGGTTAAGCCTAAATTAAAATTTTCTAAACTATTTCACTGCATACTACTTATTAAGGTTATAAGCAATCTAATTTCAGTACTAAACGGTTGTTGGGTGAGTGGCGAGCAATATATAGGGATGTGTTGATACCGAAATTATTGCTGAAGCCGTTACCGATGCGGATTTTTATTTTAAAAATATGCCGAAACGGCCGATGCCGATTCCAATTTTAATACAAAATGTTCAAACAATAGATATGCGAAGACTTAAACCCTGACAACCATAAAATATAATTTTATGAGAACGGTTCATTTCAAATAATTTTTTCAACAAACACAGGAGAGATAAGTTTCACTTATCAGACGCAGCGATATACGTCAACAACTGAAATTGATAGCATTCCAACTCACTGTTGTGCGCAAAAAGTATTGACAAAGAATCGTCAAATTTTTGAAGTGCCGATGCCCATACGCATAATATCGATTATTACCGGTGCCGATTAATCGGCACATCCCATTGACATCTTATATCCCGATCCTCGATTATAGTTTCTGTATTACTTGGATAGAACTTGCAAAACATCTTTATGCACATTTCATATCCATCATTACTATGCTTGGTTGCTAAAATCGTTTTATATTTTCTAGCAAGCGAAAGCAGAACAAGAGGAAGAGTTTATATCAAATACATTACAAAAGAAAATTCAAGAATTGAAAAAAGAAAAAGAAACATTAGCACTGAATTATGAACAGGAAGAAGAATGTTTAACGAACGATTTATCAAGGAAATTATTTCAGGTAGTGTGATCGAGGTGGTTTAATTTTAATTTATAGCGCTGTTTCGATAATTATTTATATGATAAGTTGTACATTGATTTTCGCTAACCTATTTCAAAATCTGTTACACAGTTAGTTTTCGCTCGTTACTTTCAAATGCACTTGTGTTAATCTAGTGTACATTTTTCTTCAATTCGTTATTTTATTTTAGTTACGGCAGGAGAAACAACAACTGGCATCAACATTGCAGCAAGAGCAAGAGTCGCTTGTCAATAAATTACTTAGAAAAATAAAAAAGTTGGAAGGTAACTTTATAACTGAATGCACAAAGCTGGCTTAACAGCAAAACAATTTTAATACATTCAGCAGTCAGTTGAGTAAGTGTATTCTCGTTTGTTTTCTGAATTATTTTAATTCTTTGGTGTGACCGGATGTTGAAGACAGAAAACTGGAAACTGACCGCTGTGGTCTTTTAGAGTACATAGTATAGGGCCTTAGTGTACATAACCAAAATATATACTTTTTGAAACCTGCACCAATCAGATTAATGCTATCGAAATGCCAAATGCTCTTTCCCAATTGCAACGCCGTGCATATCACATGTGTGCGGTATCCAGCGCCAATTGCCGGACGGCGTCGTATATCAATTTACCTGTTTTAGCCAAGCTTTCTCAATCTCTAATAAATTTCGTTTAAGGTGAGACTGTTGCAAAACATCAAGACTTAGAACAGCTGCGCCGCGAAAAAGTGCAGTTAGAAAACACTTTGGAACAAGAGCAAGAATCTCTGGTTAACAAGTTGTGGAAACGCATGGATAAACTGGAAGCTGAAAAAAGGTGAGTTGCAAAAGTTTTTGAACGATGTAATATACATATTCTTTGCTTTGATTAGTTATAGTTAAAATTTTTGTCAACATGGATTTATACGCACATTTGCAATATTAAAATCATTCTGAATGTGTACATCGGATACCTTGCATGTCTACGGTTTCACTTGTAATTTGACTGTTTTTGCCAAGGTGAAATATCTATTTTGCTAAATATATTATTTCGGAATTAAAAATATCCTTTAGTTTTTCTGGCCATATAATTGTGCGGAATATAAAATGTTATTTTAGATGTTTACAAGAAAAACTTGATCAACCGATATCAGCCCCGTCGTCACCGATGGATGTAACAAGTCAGGAGTCGCGAGATACCAAGGCGCTTGCGCTTAAAATTCAGTTTTTAAGAAACGAGGTGTCTAAACTAAAGCAGCAGTTGGAGAAGACTTCTTTTGAACGTATGTCATACTTCGTGAAATTTGCGTGTGTTACGTGTGATGTAGTAACGTTCAATATTTAACAAATTATGTTCAAATTGTTCGGTGTTTGGACGAATCTTTGTCAAATAAGTTTTTGCTGAGAAACATTCGCCAATTTTTCTGTAAATTGAAAAATATGCAAAACTTGTTTGAGTAGAAAGATATGCGCAGGACAATACGGCAACGATGTTTTATCAAAGTTTTTACAAATTGAAGTAATTAACCGTTTTAATGTCAGATGCAGAAAAAATGCAAAAACTAAGCCGGGAAGAACAACAAATTCGAGAAGAAAATTTACGTCTCCAACGAAAGCTGCAAATGGAAGTTGAGCGCCGAGAGCAATTGTGTCGGCATTTGTCAGAATCGGAATCAAGTTTAGAGATGGAAGACGAACGGTAAAATTTTGTGCTATTGGTTTTAAGCTATTTGAATATGCTTAAATGAACCAAATAGCTATATAATGGGTTAAGCAATACGTGCTTTACGCCTACAGAATTTTAGACAATCAGTAAACTTAGGTACTAATTCATTTGTAGAACGAGCTCTGTATTGATAAATACGATGTTTACTTTTGTGCTGGAATGCTGCCCAAAATACGTATCTGGAGCGTTCCAGCTTTAATAATATAATTTAGAATTCTCACGCGATATATCATACAATGTGTAGTCAGAGGGAAACTTTAGTCTGGTAAGATCTTGGGATTTTTGGAACAGAATTTTTATATACGTTTTTATATTTATAACTCAATAAAGTTTTCTTTGGAAATTGTTGTAGAATGCAACCCTTCTACTTTTTCCAAAACCTGGCTGCGTTGATGATACTGTATTATGTTTGTGTTATGGCCTGTAATTAGCTGTTTCATTTTTATTCAGTCATTTTAACGAGCTGAATTCATCACGCTGTGGTAGTGCTGCTGCAGTTGCTCATTTGGGAATACGCAGCAGATGTCCTATTCAAGCGAGTCCCGGTGGCCCATCGACAGCTTCAGGAATTACATCCGGCCCTGGAGTTCAGCATCTGCAAAGCCGGTCAAAGTCCCCAGCGTTAAGTACGTTTGTGAGCTAGATGTCTTCCGTCCAAGTTGGCACGCGTAGCAAAAATTTTGCCAAACAGGGCTAGCATTGAAATTTTGGAGTGTTGTTCCACGGAGATATGTCAAATATTGTATCTTGTTAAATTTTTGTACCTTATAATTCCTGTGTTTGCTGTTTTTACTCTCGCTATGTTTTGTGCTCAGGCGTCGGATCGCAGATGACTGTCAGATGAGAATCTCAGGAGCCGCCGAAACGAATTTGATAAATTCCTTTTGTTTGAAAGCTTATTATCGTAGGGTGATACTGCATTATTTTACCGTTTATTAGAATTACAAGCAATCTGATGTCAGATTAAAGGGTCTTGGAGAGCGAGAAATCTGAGTAGAATGAACGATTATTATAAATTGTAAAACAGATAAATAAATAGCTAGCCACTAACTATTAGCATACCGAGCTTCGCTCAACACGTGTAGTTTCACTACCGCTGGTAATACTGCTGTTTACATAGCCCAGACACAATTTTTGACTGCGTTATACGCGGGAACTTGTAGCGATAGTCAATATATTTTTGTTTTAAGGCATTAATATGGCGTTGTCGTCAGGTATCAATGCTGTTGGTCCGTTGAGCTTAGGCTCGTTACAGAATACAACGCTAGGCAGTGTTCATAGCGCCGCTGGTAATCTCCCGGTTGCTTCGTCAGCTAGTGGGTATGCGTCAGTTTTACCGGCTGGAAATTTGTCAACACATTCTAGTGGTGGGATTTCTTCGGCATCTACCGGCGGGTTACTATCATATCGTTGCGGTTTGTGTGGCTCAGTTTTGTCGGGTACCCCGCCACCAGGCTTTTTGCTAGCAAGCGGAACGCTGCAACCTGCTGGCACTGCTGGATTGACGTCCGCGGGAGTGGCCGCTGCACAAACTGCTGAGCTAAGCGGTTCTTCGCTTTTGCCGCAAAGTCGATCATCTGGTTCGGTATCTTCGGCGTTTCCTGTAGTTACTGATAGACCGCCATCGCGGGGCAAGCAAGCGTTAATTCAACAGCAGCAACGAACTCCGACACGGACGCGACTGTCGAATTCAATCGGTGATGGCATGCCGCCAGGAGGTATTGGCGAAATCATACGTGCCGGGCTAATTACACCAACATCTGGTGGATCTGGTTCACTAAAGCCACAAAATGGCGTAGGAGCTGATAGCCCTCAACTTTTGAATTCTGGAACTGGTGTGGGTGGGGCAACTGTTACTGCTGGTAAGATCAATCAAGCAGGTGGTCGATTGAGCGGATCACAAGATTCTGCAGGATCAGTAAGTCCAAATAATATTCCAAAACTACGTTACGCTCAGTGTTAAAAAATTACGCAGCGCGCATTTCTCGTTTGGCTTAGAAGTGTATTTTAAAGTAGTTGTTTGTATGAGGCAAGCGGCTTTGAACTTGAGTCGTACTCAATGTATAAACCGAACTAACCTGTTGTTTCTATGAGTTCCATATTTTGCTGGCGATTGCAGCGAACAAACACTACAAATTAACAAATTGTATATTCTTTTGTGTTTGAACGGTTATTTGAAATTGGGAGAAAGGTCGGCGTGACGGAACTGGAATGTAGTGTACGCTTCTTTCTCACAAGGCATTCTACAGCACATTTTACGCTTATTTAACCAATAACGCTGTTGTTTTATTTTAGCTTACCTGTTCTCCGCGGCATAGTTCAACGACTAGTACAGGTAGTGATTTTATGGCGTCAAATGCTCAAACGATTGTGTCGAATTCAAAAGTAGTACCACCGACCAAAGGTCTGCTACAACAACAGCAACTACAGTTTGCGTCCAAAATTGCAGATATCACAGATAGACAGCAACCACAACTTTACGCTTATCGTGTAGGCGAACAAACATTGTTGACAAAATACGCGCGAAGTAGTAGTGCTCAACAACACAACATCAACAAACCTTGTACCGACAACGATGTCAATAGTAATAAACTTGGTGTTCACAATGATCGAAATATTAGCGCTGGGATGCCCAGTAACGGCGCTTTTCAAATCCAGCAAAACACAAAATTGTCGCCAGGTGGAGGTGTACCAATGATGACTAGTTCGGTATGTATTAATGGTTATCCCACATCTATCCAAAAATACTTTTAGATTGGTATGTTGCAGACAGATTGTCCCAGTAACGCTAAATAACATTAGATTAGTTTTATCATTAGTTTTGGCCTAATTTAACAGGGATGGGCGGTCTCTGTCAAAGAGACCGAAACCGAGACACAACCTACTGAGACCGAGACTTTTGGTCTTGGTCCAAAACTTTTAAATATTTTTATCTGCTCTGAATTTCCGTTTTATACAATTAAACTAATATATCGCTTCCAAACTTTATTTTTTACCTTATTTTTCACCTTATTTTTCACTCGGCTACTGTCACACATCCCAATGACTCAGGTGCCTTAAATGTTTTAAGCGCGAAAATGCAACTATTTGTGCTTAGTCACAATAAAATAAAAGTGTTTTGGCCTTCCTTTCAAAAAGTATAATTTTAGACAACCGGAAGTGTCATTCTGTTTCTCAGATCGCTGTATAACCAGGTAGCGGTGCTCCACAATCGTTCATTGTCTGTGTTAGGCGACATTCGCAAGTACTTCCGGGCCGAAGCTGCGATCCAATGAAAATCTTTATGATTGCTTATCTCCGTTTCACCTCTTTGGTCTCGGTTTGCAAACCACGGAGACTGAAATAGCGAGACCGTGACCGAGACCAGACGAATCCCGAGACTTGCAGAGACCGAGACCGTCCATCTCTGCCATTCAAAGCTTTGAAATTTGCGTTAGTTTCACCGGAGATTACCGGGTACTGAGCCATATTAATATTTTTATTTTTAACTCATGTTTTATTTCTACTATGGTTCGTCTGATAATATTTCGGTGTAATTTTATATCAGACTAATACGCCGTTTACACAATTAGGTGAATCAACAATCTATCGTTTTTAAATTCAATTTCGATTACCACTAAATTTAGTTACAGTTGATGACGCTTTATGAGCAAAACCCGTCGTCATGGAAATTGTTGTGGTGTTCTTTCAGGCCCAAAGCTCTCCAGGGCAATGTCCAGTTATTGGTAACAACATTGCTGTTGATAAAACTGTATCAGTTGGTTTGACCGCATCGGATTCGAAGGAGTTGCCACAACAACCAGTTGCTGTTACAGCCATTAACCCAACAAATGCAATAGGAATCGCAAGCGTCGACGACAATTTTATAATGGCGTCACGTGTTGGTTCTGTTACACCTGTATCGATTGCGGTTGCAGCTGCGGCGGCCGCGGCAGCAACAGTTGATAGCGGGACAAATACTGCTATAGTAGCACGAGCTTCGCCTAGCCTGCCGCCGTGTTCACCGACAGGGTCAGATTCAAATATGTCAATAGGAAGCAGTGGCATTGCAGGATATACAAGCGGAGGGGGTATTTCGTCAAGTGGATTTGGAATTGGAAACAGCAGTGGCGGTGGGCTAGGAACAGAAAGCGGTGCAGCGAGTGTATCAATGACAGGTGCTGGCGACTGTGATAGTCGATCGTCGTTTTGTTCTGTCGATGCGAGTGATAGCAATAGCATGGATGCCATGATGATCTTTGGCGGTGATGTGACACCAGAGCATCATGGTGGCACAGCTGCGCCAGCTGCGGTTACGCTCGATGAACAAGTAGCTGTGTCAGGTACTGCTACGCTTGATGCTGTTGCACCTAGCTGTATGGGGGCAGCCGGTGATTCCTCCAGCGTGGTTATGTCTGAAGTCGGATTTGGCGCTGGTGGCTGTCGACCGCAACAGGACGAACAGTTGGAAAAATCAACAGTGGGGACTGGTGAGGTGTATGATAGTAGCGATGGGGGTGGTGGTACTTGTATGTTGGGGTACAGGGATGATGCGGATGCAACACCCCCTGCATGTGGTGCCGATGCTGGTTTTATAATCTCAGATGCGAATGGAGCTTTGAACACGACTACCGCGGGGTCGTCATGCTTTGCTGTTGGTAACTTTGTCCGCCCGGCGGATCCGCCCGCTTCCATGGCCGGTGCTATAGTGGTAAATAATGGCGATAATGGTAATGTATCAATGACGACAGCTGTGACGAATTATAACCAGCTTCAAGGACGACCACAAATTTCCTCAACAATTGCTCAACAGACAGACGCTAATTTTGCGAATAACAGCGCAAGTACTGAAAGCGCTACAGTAAAAACCACCAGCGACGGTAATGGGCCAACTGAATTTTAAGATATGGGTAGCACTCCAGCCTTGGTTTCAGTTTCCGGTGAATATTGTTACTCTGCAGATTAAGATGGTACACTGTTTTCCAAGGTAGAAACAAATTTGCCTGTCTCACGGATATAATATGTCAAGCAGGATATAACCGGATATCCGTTTCCGCTAAGAATCTATGTCCGTTTCCGTTATAGTAGCGCCGGAAATTGTGTTATTTTTATGCTCAAAATTAGATCTAAGTCACGTATAAATCACTACTTTTTCACTACAGATATGTTGCAATTGAGAAAATTTATCCAAAATCTTAAAAATTCCGGTGCATCACCTATTTCTTGTTTAAAATTTGAAGAAGTGAATATTTGCATGCCTTCATTTGTGTTGGCAGAGCAATGAAACATCTGTGAATCTATTTTGCTTCAATATCCTTTTTCCGTTTACGTACGTTATTTTGATCACTATCCGTTTTGGTTATTTTAACTATTCGCTTACACCCTGATATCAAGTTTCATTTGGTTACAAGATTTGAATATTCAATATTGTATATCTGTACTCCTTTCACGGAAAGTTACAACATAATTTTGGCAAACTTGTTTGTTCTACTCAGTGTACAGCAAAGTTTTGTGCGTTTAGTGGGTTCTTTTACTTGTGCGGTTTGTTATATGTACTGATTATTTTTGTGGAATGTAAAAAATAGTAAATGGCAGGAGTTAAATATGCTTCTAGAGCAAGTATGGAATAGCAAACTACTATAACCTTGCTACGGATGGTTTCGCTTGAATACTTTGTGCAAAAGATTTGAAAGTGTTGTTTGAATAGGTGAATGAGCAAATCAAAACAAAGTATATAGCATAAGTATTAACTAATATAGCACAGATATTAACTGTTAAAGACGTATTTACACAAATTCTTTTTTCTTTGCTTTTTAAAACGTATTCTCACCTGCTTTTTAAAACGTATTCTCACCTGTTAAAGGTCAAAGAAAAAAATTATCAAATTTTTGCCCAACCAGCGTAACATATGAGCCAGAAAACGGTTGATTAGGTATTACCTGGTGTGTTTTTTGCAACATCCAGTGCAAGATAACTCAACGGGTGAGCTTATATGGTTGTTGTATTGTTTCTGATGTTGCGGTTACGTACGTACACTAAATTGATTTTATTTTCTCCTCATTCAATTTCATATTAGAAGCATTTCAGTTCTTTTTTTGTCATAGTCGATTATACAAAATTTTGAAATAATGTATCTTTCAATGACAGTAAATTAACGACAGTACCTGCATTAAAATGTATGGGACAGGTTTAGGATTGTACTTGTACTATTTTGATTTAATGGATCATCTGAAGTAGTCTAATTGTATTTTCATCGAAATGGAATAGACGCATTTTCAGGTTTCTGTTAACATACTTCATGTTCCTAGTGTTTAACCTTGTATGATTTGTTTTTGTTTAATTCGTGATTGCTTACATTATCGCACATATTGCGATTTGCACTTGACGCCAAAGCAGCGGCTTTTTTAAAACAAGTCGATTTTAATTTATTAAACACTTTTAGTTCAGTTGAATTTTGCTTAGTAATGTACGATTGATCCCACTATCCCAGGTATTTTTAATTGAGAATGTTGTCTGTTAATTCAGCTGTGGTTTTTGTGCGTTTACACAATTAATTTTTACTGTACTGCTTTAATTAGTCGTTTGAGCGTTTACTTCTTATACTTTGCATAAATATTACTTTTCTATGTTTGGGAACTTTACAATTAGTCAAGAATAACACCATTGCTTCAGAGGTGAAAGTGGGTAAACATTGCTTTACGCGACCGGCGTTTTCCGCACGGAAATTATACTTTTTACCCGGTTAGCGACGCTATAATACCTTCGAAAGCATTCTTTACATGCGACTAACCTTTGCGAACCATTATTTTTTCTTTTTTCAGAAAAACTTGTATACTTATTCAGTGAGCCTGCGGGTATACTCGCATTGAAAACTTTTTACCCGGCCTGCATTTATCCGCGAATCGCGTGCAACTCTGCATTTATTTTCACTCGATATCAACATTAAACGTGAGTTAATAGCAGCAAGAGTAGATAATCCTATCTATTTTATGACAGGTGATGTACCAGCACGCGTTAAACGTATTAAATGCTTGTAAAATATATTAGTAACGCTAATAGGTTATGAAATGTGGTTGAATTGTGTTCTATTCACCAGTTTGTTAAAGCAGTTTTTGGAGCTTTAAGATGGAAAACGCGAAAGTACAGTTGAAACTATAGTTATGTAATAAAATTCAAATGCATGATAGCATTATCAAACACGCTGCATCGAGTGAGTATATATTTTTAGGTCAATGGTTATATTATATTACTATAATGCGTTGTAATTAGTCTTTTAAATACACGGTTAAGTTTAGCGCAAACTATAACGTCGCTTTATAATTAATGTCGATGGCTGCCTAATATTTGATTCAGCATGCAATGTGCATATGTCGAATATCGTTTACGTGATTGTTTCTTGCATTTATATATGGTGTTTTCCTACACCTCGAGTATATATGTCTGGTTTGAAAACGTGTTTGACCCACAAATAACTAGAATCTAAACTGCAACTATCGTTTGCTCAAAGATAGTTAGATTTTGACAAATTCGGTTGAAGGCGTATAACTTGGGATAGGAAAAAGTGAATTTTTGATGATTCGAAATTCTATACTGAAAGAGAGTTATTGAACATTTGGTGCAAACGCAGACTGGTAGTTTGGTATATAACAGAAAGAGCCTATATTCAGTCGTTCCGGATGCCGTATGTAACATAGCCGTTTGGGGTGATCCAGGTACAAACTGAGGCATGACTTTGACTTTTCAGGGCAGAACACAGTTCTTAAACAGCTCATTTGCATTTTAATGACAAATGTATTTTCGAATACGGTAGCCTGACGTTTTATTTATGTGTTTTCTGTGGTATAACGGATTAATCGTGCAAATTTTTTATTGACATTAAGAGAACTATCGAAGCCGACCTCTACACCACTGTAAATATACGTAAACGCGGTCCTTGTTACTTTTAGGTTGACCACATTTCTTCATGGATAGCAATAAAATAGGATTTGGAGCTAGACCAGTTTTTAGTCTTAGGTTGGCTTCGCCTCAGACTTGTCCTTAATAAATTAGGGTAGGCAATATTAATAGAATAAGGTTTACGCTTTAAAGGTAACATTAAAAATTGGCATTTGGTGCATTGATAAACGTCGACGTGTTTTAGTTTGTCCTTGATAGTATTTGATTGATATTGGATATAATCCAGCATTTTCAATAAACATGCCGAAGTTTAGTTATAATGGGCAGTTTGCTTATGATTTAGCTTATAGAGTAGCATAGAAATAGTACGAGTTTAACACATGTTTTATATTATGCACATAACTACAGATATATGCAAACTTTCAAGGTACTCTTGCCTGCATGGCAATTAACGGTGAAGTAAAGTCACTGAAACGTTGAACATTGTGATCAGCGATCGGAATTTCCGTTCAATTTTGAATTAAAAGGGTCACCTGAACGGGTAGTAAAATAACGGAAACAGACGGAATAACGAAAACCCAATATTTAATGCGGGGTTCACGTTATAACCGGGGCAGGCGGGACACGGTTTGTCCCATGTTGATTCGACGTCAACGTTAAAATTTGGGCACTTATATCGGGTCAACATACAAAACTCGAATGTCATATGACATTAGCTTACAAACCACCGCTCTCAAACGATCAATGTGTACAAGGGACGGTATGTCATGTGACACGGTCGGACATTTATGCGAATATCATATGATATTCCAAAATTTCAACGAATATCATATGATATTCAGCGGGACAGTGTAACCTTAGGGTACTAATAAATGAATGAAAAGTTGGACGGCAGAGGTACAAACGTGCTTTAAATACCAAATACATGCCTGCAAATCGTTTCCGACACAAAATCGCTTAAAACCACAGCTTCATAATTAAAAAATTCAAATTTCAAAATCTAGTATCATATGATATTCAACAGGATAATTTGGGTATGTTACCTCAAGTATGCAGACATTTGAAAATACATCATATGATATTCGCAGACAATACCTCGAATATCATATGATATTGAAGGACAAAAGGTGACCTACACATGATATTAGCAGACAAATACGAATTTTTGAATACGATATGAGGTCTACAAGCCGACAAAATCTTACCCAATAGTCTAATAGGGACAAAACGTGTCCCAAGCTGCCCCGGTTATAACGTGAACCCCGCATAAGTCTACCTCGAGTACCAGTGTGCAACCGGATACCCGTTTCCGGCAAAAATCGGTGTCCGTTTCATACATTACATCAATATGCGAAGACTTAAATCTTCCATTAACGATTATAATTTTATGAAAACGGTTCATTTCAATTAATTTTTCAAAATCAAACGCGAGAAAGATTACAGTTTCAGTTTCTCTAATCAGATGACTCACTGATGATATGAAATTGATAGCATTCCAGCTGATGCGCAAAAAGTATCGGCGAAGAATCGGCCATTTTAGGTAGTGTTTACGCCGATAATCACGAAAAATGACGATTGTTACCGATGCCGGTTAATCGGCACATCCTTAAAAATCTAAACGCACAGAGCAATACAAGTTTTGTTAAACTATAGAAGATTTCTGCACTACCGAAACTGTCGGTACCTCTGGCAGAAATTCTGCCGGAGCCGGACATCGATTTTAAGCTGGGGCCGGAGACAGACCTACTCTTGTACCCTACAATTTTTTACTTATATATTTTTCTACGATGTCATGCGACAAAGTACAACGAATGAATATAAGACTTGTCAACCAGAGATGACAGGAGTTACAAGGTGGAAGCAAAATTGTAGTTAAACGGAAGCTGAATTTGCTTACTTTAGCGGTCCGTATTAATTAGGGCCTACCCACTGGGAGAAATGCTCTTTGCACCATGCATATGCTTAGGTTTAGACTTTAATCTTTAGCTTTAACAGACACGCTATTATAATTAACGTGGACCATTTCAGCGATCTGTAGTTTTGTAAAAAATTTCATTTTAATACACTTTTTTGAGGATGCCAAATATGTAATTTAAACTCAAAAAATTACCATCAAGGTTACAAACTCTGAGAATCAAAACATCTGAAATTGCCCGAATCTACAGAAATATTTCTACTATAGTCGGAACTCGATGTTCTGACGGATCTGGAGACTGAACTCCAGTTGTACCCAGATGTCACCGTCTTTATAATATGACGTCACATTCCCTGTGCAAACTGAATAAGTGTTGCATAATGGCGTCAACACTCAAATATGTTCTATGTTATATAGCAGAGATGAAAAAACATCAAACCCTCAAATTTACAAAATTTTTTGAGCAGCCGTGTTATTTTTTTGCAATTTTCTCGAAGGCAGCAATTCTTTATTGTCATTTAGATGTTTTGCGTTTTTTATGCATCAATTCGTTCTGAGGGTTTTTTCTTCCGTATCAAGTATTATTCGGTAAGAGTGGTTACTTTTTGGTGTCGGAATTTTACAGTTTATAAAGCGTATTTAGCAAATATAGGCGCTAGACTTTTCAAAGTGGTGTTGTATCAACCATATATTCTTGAGCTATTTAGCTAGAAAACACATTTTGAGCTTGGGATCAATAATTTCTACAAAAACATTGCCAGTATAGCAGATCTGGCGGTCAAATACATCCTCCAAGCTTCCCGGGATTCCCCGCTGGTTTAACAGGGGTACATATGCTAACTACTATATGAAAAACATAAGTGTACATTTATTTTTGTCAGATTCTGATGCATTCTGAAAGATTTGTTCTCAATTGCAAGTTCTAAAATGGCCTTTACATTCATATACGGGCTGATACATATGGTAGAGTAATCGGCCAGTCGCTACCTCTGTGAGTAGAAAATTGAACTGACGGCTAACAGCGGCCAGTCGCTGCCTCTGTGAGTAGAAAATTGAACTGACGGCGAGCAGCGGCCAGTCGCTACCCCTGTGAGTAGAAATTTGAACTGACGGCTAACAGCGGCCAGTCGCTGCCTCTGTGAGTAGAAAATTGAACTGACGGCTAACAGCGGCCAGTCGCTACCCCTGTGAGTAGAAATTTGAACTGACGGCTAACAGCGGCCAGTCGCTGCCTCTGTGAGCAGAAAATTGAACTGACGGCTAACAGCGGCCAGTCGCTGCCTCTGTGAGTAGAAAATTGAACTGACGGCTAACAGCGGCCAGTCGCTACCCCTGTGAGTAGAAATTTGAACTGACGGCTAACAGCGGCCAGTCGCTGCCTCTGTGAGCAGAAAATTGAACTGACGGCTAACAGCGGCCAGTCGCTGCCTCTGTGAGTAGAAAATTGAACTGACGGCTAACAGCGGCCAGTCGCTGCCTCTGTGAGTAGAAAATTGAACTGACGGCGAGCAGCGGCCAGTCGCTACTTCTGTGAGTAGAAAATTGAACTGACGGCTAACAGCGGCCAGTCGCTGCCTCTGTGAGTAGAAAATTGAACTGACGGCGAGCAGCGGCCAGTCGCTACTTCTGTGAGTAGAAAATTGAACTGACGGCTAACAGCGGCCAGTCGCTACCTCTGTGAGTAGAAATTTGAACTGACGGCTAACAGCGGCCAGTCGCTGCCTCTGTGAGTAGAAAATTGAACTGACGGCGAGCAGCTGCGTCAAATGGGGTTAAATTCTCTGCGCTCCGAAATAAAACAAATCGCTGATTTATCGCTGCTAACGGATCAAGGATACCTGAAAATTAAGCATTGTTTTGTTTGACGCAGGTACTCACCGCACGTTCAACGGTATATATATGAAATATGAATGGTTGAGCTTTCTTTGACAAATTTTTTAGGCTTCAAAGGGAAATCTTAAGACTGTCAAAAATTGATTTTATGTTTAAAAACCCAATTTGGGCGAGGCGTAATTTCAAAATTTTGAATTGCACGAGTTTCTCTAACATAATCAGTTGATTTATGATAAATTGAAAATTTAAACTGACGGTTAGGATACTTACCAGGACGTCTAATGTATGGATTTGCTTTAATATGTTCAGGCATTCAAAGTCTTAAATTTCTCACGGTGTCCGAGGTAAGATTTGGAGAAATTTCAAATAAAACGGAATTTTTACCAGAAAAATCTGCACTGTTTAATAATATAGTTTAGACGCTAATACACATTGACTTCGTTTCTTCATCAACACATCTATACAGTTGAGTACATTTTCACAAAAAATCTGTTTTATTCGGGATGAAACGAGATATCCGCTTCCGGTCAAATCCATATCCGTTTTAGTCACAGGGTTCCGAAAATTCCGTCGTTGTAGATCACTCATAAGTCGTTTAGTTTTTCAATGCAGATATGCTGCAATGTTTCGATTGAAACAATACTGATAAAATTCGTCCAAAATGATTAAGATTTCAAGCGCATCCGCGAAGCTGTTTTTTAAATTTTGGAAGGGAAATAAGGATGAATATAGTAGCGTTGCTCAATTGTATTGGTTTAAAAATAAAACATTTTTGAAACTTTTATACTTCAATATCTGTTTTCCGCTGCCGTCATTTAGATCTTTATCCGATTCTGCTATTTTTACAAGTAAACAGTGGACGATGGGCAGGAGAACTGTTTAATCAAAACCTGATATTCAATGCTCCAGGAATTGTGTAGCTTCCACAGTATATTGCTTGCAATATTTTACGACAAGATCATGAAGATCATTAGCTGTACTTGTGCGGTTATTTGATGGTTCTGTCTGACTTTGTTCCGCTGACTGTTATTTTATTGCTAGTTTGCGCAGAAATTGTTGTGGTATTCTGCGTTGATCTGGGCAAAGAAATACCAGAATCATTTGGTCTTCGGGTTGTTTTTGTGGTAAGTACGTTGCACAACGGCCCCATTTATTCCGTGGATGAGGTGATATATCGTGGCATGCATTACAAAATGTTTGTGGCTTTGCCAGATTTTTTCCTTTGCAAAAACTTTCTTTGCATGGAGTAATCACACAATTCCCGAAAACCGAGTTTGATGAGGTTAACTTCGCCTCTGGAATTTACTGCATATTGTCACTTCAGGTTTTTTGCCGTATTTATACACTCCGTTATCCTAAACCAAACCATTTAATAAACAGACATATGTATTTCAAAATTAGGTAATTATCATGCTTAACTGCAAATACATTTGTTTAAAATCAAATCGCTTTCGATGTGAAGTGAACTAAATTGCTGGCTGTTATTTGTTTTCTTCACACGTTTTGAAATGTTCAGATTTGGGTATAGCTTAGGATTACACTTAGGCTACTGTAGTGACAAGAATAAGAGGGGGTAGTAAGAGGGGGTTCCCATTTTGAGTCCCAGTCAATAGGAGTCCGTATTCCTAATAAGAGTACGTAAGCAGATAGAGTTCCTGAACGCTTATTAGAGTCCATAATTGTTAATTATCTGTAATTGTAGCGCATAAAGGACTCCAAGACCAAATAAAGTTCAGTTCAAAACTTTTAAGCGCACTTACGTTTTGAAGGTATATATATTTCTAAGTATAACTTTGCATTATCGCTCAAGTTTTTGATACAAGACAAATAAACGTTTAATTCAACGGTGTTGTGAAATTCAAATTCCAAAAATAAGACGCAATACCTGCATGTACTCATCTGAGGTAGGCAGTATAAAGCTCGACAGTGTTCTATATTTTGCATTTTGTCGCAGACGTTTTAGATTTTTCGCCATGGAACGCGTAATCCAATCAAATTCTTACCTGAATTGGAGACAAACCGAACCTGGGGTACAGAAGGAGAAGCAAAGCTAACCGAGGTTAGACATTGGCTGGGTTAAGCTATACTTAAGTAATTAAGTCGCTGACTTAAGTAATTAAACGTCAAATGTGAGCCATTGTCATAACAAAAACGTAATGGTTTTGATTTATATTAAGGAAACACCACGAGTCTACAATTTCAGTCGGACCAAAGTTTGTATACTTGAACCATTAATTTAAAATCTATCAGATTTGGTAAGCGGGTTACTTAACTCAAGTACGCTTTTAAAAACGACAAAATGGCTAAGTAATTACTTAGCATTTATAAAGTACCAAGTGATACTTAAGTAGGGTTTAAGAAACCCAGCCGTTAGCAAACATTTGTACACTGAACTTAAGTTAAGCAGCAATAAGTTTGTGAATGCGACAAAGTCAGTGAACAATGCTGCTGGACTTAACACACAATTTATTTGAAACAAAACATTCGGTTAAAAATTAACGAGGACCACGAGCTAAAACATGAGTGAGAAAAATGTTTGCGTAAGCTTATGTCTAAGCAAAAAATTCAGTCTACAGCTTAAAACTGACTCTATTACAGCCCCTCCGGAATACGATCCGGCTTTGTTCCATATATGGGCCGCCTAAGCCTGAGCCCAAACGAAAACTTAAGTTTAAGTAATGCTAAAATTTGAAAATTTCGGAAGCTTACGGAGATGTGTATATATAAGTGCAGTAAGAAAGGTTTTGCAAGTTAATAGCTATTAAGCATTAACCCTTTCTCACATGAATATTTTCTATTTCCCCTGACACCTACTTTTAAGCTAGGATTCGAACTCCAGTGACTGGAGTGGGAGGCGTATACCATCACCACTCAGCTATAGGAGCTTGACGCCCGAGCCTGAGGGGGCTCTCACGTCTTGTGGTGATTTCGTACTATGTGTACGTGTTGCAATTGTTAAACACGGTGCGATATATTATTTAACGTATATGCACTGCGCTGAGTTGCCTATAGGCAACTCAATGTGAGAAGGGGTTAAATAGCAATTATCTGCAGCTTATTAAGTTGTCATTTACAACAAAATATATGTGTACTGTATGTCCAGTAGCAAGCAATAGTAGTTATAGTGACTGAATGCGGTCTGTTGTGTTTTGTTGTTTCAGATTGGTAAGCAACAAGCGAGATATCTCGGCAAAGTACTTCGATCTCGATATCAAAATTATCTTTCTGATAAACCGTGGGAACAGGTACACGATTTATAATGCGAAGGTATATATGTCTGCTACAGATATGATCAAGTCAGCAGCCAGGAGATTGGAAAAACGAGTTTTGTTCAGTAAAAACTTCGAAGTGGGCTTTCTGTTTTTTCTAATTGGAAAACTTCTTCAAACCTTTTTACATAAATCACGCGGAGGAAAGGCTGACCCCTAAGGCTGCTCTTGGCTACACCCCCCCTTGGGTATAATATTGGTTTCTGCTGGTGAATTTCAATAGCGACAAATCTGAAAGTAGGCACAGCAACCTTGCGAACCAGATGCAAAATGTATGTTACTTTGTGATGTTTTATTCGATGACTTGGAAGTTACTACCGATTGACGTTTAGTGTTGCACAATTTGTAAGTACGCACATATGAAACCTGAGATGGTCAATCCGTATTTAGTGTCGGAACCCAATCCCCTAGCCTATCCAACGTGCCAAGGATGGTAAAAAGGTCTTTTTGGTTATTGCTTCCACATGCGTTTGCGCGAAAAATTCGTGGATATTGAATTTTGTTTCGCGTTTTTGATCTTCTCATAACCTCCCGTGTTCATTTCACGCTCAAATTTGAATTCTTGAAAAATCGATTTTTATGGTGTCGAGGTTCATTACGAAAAATTTAACATTATTCAACTGGGTCTTTAAAAAGACTTTTTTAAAATTCAAAGTTGAACGTGGAATGATCAGGGGTAGTAATGCGGAGCTTAAATATCCAAAAAATTTCAAAATCCAACCATTTTTGGGCAAACGCCGCCTGGGGATAATAACCGAAAAGAGCCAAAAAATATCACGAGGGTGGAAGATTTTATTTGATGAGCAAGCAGGAGCAATATCCTTTTAGTTTGGCACCCAAAATTATTTTAGAACGTGGTTGAACCCTACCTGCAGTCCCCTCTTGCTATAGACACAGGAACCTGACGACTCATGGTACTGTTAAACCCTTAATATGGCCTGTTTAAGGTGACTGCGACGTCGTCAAGTGCCTCGAGAGCAAAAGCAAGTACAGAAGAACTTCTGACCGGGTTCCTAGGCGCAGCGAGTTACAGTGAATCGTCTATGGCGAAGATCACCGTTGATGATGCTGTGAGTTGGAAACAAAATATGCTTTTGAATGTTATTCCGTGAATGATACGTAAGACAACTTAAGTAGAGATAGTAGTGACGTCATACGCGATTTTACTCAAATTAAGGCTATCAACCCACAAACTGGCAAACATATTTGTTAATGTTGTCATTTTGTAAAGAAAGATTCCATTCTACGCTGCTGGGCTACGGTTATTCTGTATATAAGTGGCACTCCGGGTTAAATGAGTTACTCGGTTTCAATTTTAGTTATTGAACACGGCTATTGAGGTTAGTCTGTATTGCTTGGTGGTCAGTTTACGACCAAAACGCCAGTTTAAATTTCATCGTCGTTACACATCAGGGATGTATATTCAAGACGAGAAAATACAACAGATATACTGTCACGAACTCATTGATTCAAGGAAATTAAAAATATTATGCTCGCTTTAAAAGTATTTAATTTTTACATCTGCTGAAAGCAAATTTTGTATACTAGGTAAAAGTGCCCCTAGAAGGGTCAGATTGTGATATGTTTCGCTTGAAGCATGTAAAACAGTTTAAACAAGGGTTAGTTAGACCATAGATCAGTAGGTAATGTTTATAATATTAGCTCCATAACTTCTATGAAAATAGTTGTCATCTATGCCTTTGACGGCTGTCTTTCAGTGTTAACACGCTTGCGGTCAGTGAAACAAGAAACATATGGGCCCAGCGGACATCACCTATGAGCTTAATTTTAGCGTTTGTTGGTTTTTTCAATGTTCAGTTTATAAGTGATGTAATCTAGCATTCTTCATTGGAAGAGGATATTTTTGGAGTTTTAAAATATTATGTTTCTAAAACTTGATTAGTAAATATTTCAATATTGCAAGATTACAAATAGCGTCTATTGATTATCGAATGAAAAATGTCACGCATACGTGCTCGACTATTTTAGCTATCTTTACCATGACAATTTGATGATGTGAAGTCGAGAAACTTTTCCAAATTGTGTTCTGTGCCGTGACATATTTAAGCTATTCATCCAAAGAACATGTTCTGCTGGCGCTCAATTGAGATAACTTTTAAAAACTAACAGACTGTTATACGAAAGGCATGTTGAGAGTTGTACTTTAGAACGCCTTGAAAACCCATAGTGTCAATTTATAGCTCAGCAGATGAAAGTTCGTTGGGCCCATATGTTTCTTGTTTCACTGACCGCAAGCGTGTTAACACTGAAAGATAGCCGTCAATGATATAGATGACAACTATTGTCATAGAAGTTATGGAGCTAATATTATAAACATTATCTACTGATCTATGGCCTAACTAATCCTTGTTTAAACTCTTTTACATGCTTCAAGCGAAACATATCACAATCTGACCCTTCTTGGGGCACTTTTACCTAGTTTCTTTCTTTTACATGGGATACGGTGAGGTTTTATGCTAAGACTACTCCTAAGCGTACGCCTAAGCCTAAACAAAATATAAGTCTAAAGCGTACACGTGCTCTATTGCAATCCACCAAAAAGCAGCCTGTTCTATGCTATAATGCATGGTAGGTTATTACAAAATATTACTGTCTTAGTTAGCAATTTCAGTAGAACAAACATCGCAGGGAGACGTAATCTATTGTACGGTGCCATTAGCATCACACAATAATATCGACTAGCTATGGTGATTATATATTCAAACTTTTAATAACAACTTAAATGAGACGTTTAGCTGTCCAATTTGTGTATGGTGTCGAAGCGGCTAATTAGGATATTCTATGCCTAAGTTACCTCATTCCAGCTCTGCTTTCCTGCAGAGAACATTCTGCAAAACTTACAAAAAGCGTGCATTCTCGATGCTTGAAACATATATTGTAAACACTAGCGTGTTTCAATGATTCTACTGTTTAATACACGTACTGGGAACTAAACATTACGCAGACAGCTACTGGTCAGGGTGCAACCGGAATTTCAATTTACCGGAACCGGAATTTGAAAAAATACCATAAACGGAACCGGAACCGAAACCGGAAAATGAAAAATACATGGCAACGAAAAATTCATTTTCATTTTCTTTTTTTGCAATATTGGTGAAATAACCATAGTTGGAGATAGGTATTCGCTTTATCTGCTGTATTTTAGATTTTCATAATCCACGGAAGCGGAATCTACCTTCGATGGTTTATTTTCGGCGATTGTCAAGGTTTGCATACTATACTAATAAAATCTATTTAATTTATATCGTCATGTTTTAGTAAAATATCTTAATTTCCACCGACTAATTTTTAATACCGGAATTTGTAATTCCGGTAAAAATTTACCGGAACCAGAACCGGAACCGGAAGATGAAAAAATGTCGGAACCAGAACAGGGAACAGAATTCCGGTTGCACCCTGCTCCTGATTGGTGGAAATGTGTTTTCAATGGAGTTGAAATTATGTAAATGATTAGTTTGAAGGTTTGTGAACACACAAACACTGTGGGTAATAAATGGGTTTTGCAAACAGTTTCAACAATTTTAGTCACTATTCAACTGAAAACTTTCAGCTGTTACGTGCGTATGCAATTGATTGTCCAAGAGTGAAAGCAATTTGGAATAAGCTGTACAAAGGAGATACTACTGCCGGAGACGAGCTTATACAAAAGCACAGGGTATGAATATTTCTGAATGTAGATTTTAGCCCGCAAATTACTGGACATGGCACCAAATTCCGATAACCCTATCGCAGTCTCGTAGCATTTTTAAGCTCAAAGCGCGTATCGAAGTTGTTGAAATCATCTGTAAAAATACAAAAAGTGAGGTGAGTACAGTTTTCGGTGCTTGGAAAATTTTCTGGAATACGAGTCTCAAGTATATATTATCGATTTTGGAACGAGTAGTAACTTTTAAAATACAATTATAAGTGTACTTATGGCAGTTAACTTCACACCCGTAGCCAGCTCACACTGCTAGGGGGGGTGCTAAAAGTTTTTCACATTCAAGGGTTTTTAATGAGTTACAGGCATGGTTGAAAATTTTCTATGGGGGCCAAAGATTTTCCGGGGGCGGGGGCAGAGCACGCCTGGCCCTCCCTTAACTATGGGCCGGTTTACTTCACGGGCGGACTCATTGGATATAGAGAATGCACATATGCTACCAGACAACTATTCTCAGAATATCGGATTGTTATTTTGTTAGCTAAGTAGCTATACGTACTGTTAGATCACTAAGGTACTTGCTGGATTTCCGTTTAAAATTCTTCAAAACACAAATAACTACCTTTCTCGTCTTAATAACGCTGAATTAATCGCTCAAACGTTAAATCTGTCGTATGTTTGACAAGCAATTTTGTTTTCAGGAAGTAATACAGTACGTCGCGAGTGTTACTGGATTTGAACCGTATCTTAGTAATATAGCGGACGTGGCAGATAATATACACGCAATGGTATGTTATCGCTTTAGGCCTGTAGCCAGAAGTTGGCAGTTTCGTTTACAATCTGGTTATAACAGCCGCATGCCGTTTCTAAAATTGCGTTCTTATTCAACAGGTCGAGCTGGCTATGGTGCTGTATAGCTTGCTGATTATTAGACCACTAAGTACTAACCACTAAGGCACCAAATACTTTGGAATGTTACAGAATCACTGACCAATAGGGTAGATACAGACGGTGTGATAGTGGGAAACTAGTCAAGTTCTCCTAGGGCCAAAAAGTTTATTTAGTGAAAAAGTAAAATACTAGTTAGATCAAAATACCTAGAGTCGCTCCGCCCCGTCGAAAAATGCACAATCTACCTGTGAAAAGTGCGTTGCAATGAACTGTTGTGATATAATGGTTATATGGTTTTCAGGAATGTTAAGGGTTCGTCCATTTTCCGAAATTTTCAGAGTTTGATATAAAAGGCTTAGGATCACTATTAAGCTTAGGCTTTAGGCTTACACTTAGGTTTGTATAGAGAAATGTGTCGTTTTCAATGGCGGATCCACGGGGGGCCCACCCCGGCCGTGCCCCCCCAACAGCATCTCGACAAAAATTATATTGGGACTCAAAATGGGGACCCCCCTTTTATTTCGGTCACTACAGTATGGGTCTACCTGTGAAATTTTGCCCCCCCCCCCCCATTTTGAGATCCTGGATCCGCCACTGGTCGTTTTAACATTGTTTCAGGTCGTTCAAAACCTTAGTCTTCCTGAATGGATCACACACAATCCGTTTAGTCGCGATATATCGAATGAAATTATGTCGCTTTCAGAATCGCCTCAAAAGTTGTGCGTACAGTTTTATCCATGTGTCCGAATGATGGCAGGTACCAAGTTTTTGCATATTGCACCTCTGTGTTGTTTGAGCAATTGTTATGAGTTCTCCAGTGTATACCAACGGACGCTGCCGTTCAATAAACGGAATAGAAAGCGAGCGGGATACATGGAGTCCAGTTGAATTTGGTTCACTCGGGCAGATATATCCTAATAGTCTTTCCGCTGCATTCGTTTGATAGGAATACAAAGGACTGCCGAATTTTCCGTTTTATTAAGTTGTATTCTGTTGCACCTGTAAACTGGATGCCAACTTTGGAGCGTAGTAAGTACTACGCTACACGGAACATCGCTAATTATATGTAAACTGTTTATAGTTTGTCATATATGTCGTAGGCCAATCGTCTATTCAGGCCAATTACTAATTTAGCCTAGAAAAATCTGCTATTTGAATTAAATAGCAGTTTGACATAGGACAAATAGCGATGATGAGATGTAGCAAAACAACAGTGATGTATAACCAAACTGATTGATTAACGGTATACGTCGGTCCACATAAACAATTCTGATGCGTTTAGTTCGTGTTTAAAAGTTAGAATTCCAGATATTTGTCTGGTGAAGAAGCCATTTCAGGTTACTTCTTGGACACAATACTGAGCAACATAACCCGAATTTTGGATGAATGTACAAACAAAGAGAACACTCGAACTAATTTTCAATTCCATTTCTTTGGAACGGTGAGATGGTTTGAATGTATATTATTGTAATAGCACGGGCCAATGTAAACAGTAAAGAACAAAGGCGGAACAGTATTATTTTTGAAATTAACCTGTTTCCCCCCAGTGGTATGCTAATAGCAAGATTCACATTTATACGAGAATTGTTTTTGTGATAAAACCTCGAAAAATTGTATTAATAAAAAATTTGTCATTTTTAAAACTTTTGAGCATTTCCTTTAAACTAAATAAACGTTTTCATAGTTTGAAAAATCATACGATGATAACAATTAAGGGTTGCGCTATAACCGCCGCGCCTCGCCGGCACGTAAAAATTGTTATTATTTGCCACACGCCGCCAGACATACTTAGCCTCTATTTTTGTTAGCAACTCATACCGGCGTGCGGAAGCATCGGACACAGTAAACTATAGCTCAACTCTAAAACCCCATGCACACGGGCAAGTTTTTGCAGCGAGAACTTGCAGCTGCAACTTGTTCGAAATTAAATTCAATAGCATAAATTCCAGTGAATAATTTGCATCAGCAAAAACTTCAAAACTCCTTTGTGATGCAGCTTTTTGCTGCAAAAACTTGCACGTGTGAATAAGACATAACTGTTTCAACCCAACTGTTTTCCCGCTTGTTTAGGGCACAATACATTAGGTCCTTTAGTTAGTAAAACAGCAGGACAGGTTCATTTAAAAAAATAGGGCAAATTGGATGTTTAAAGTGATTAAGTTGCCGTTTGCACGTTTATCCGCTTGCGGCATCTGTCGGTTTGCCGTATAGTTTTGCTGTTTTTTGTGTTGGATTGTGTTTAAACTTAGAACCACTTTGCAATCTAAATCAATATCCTGATTAATCGGCTTTCACATGCATATGATCCTCCGGCTAGAACTATGAATACACATGGGGTTCTCCGGCTAGAACTATGAATACACATGGGGTTCTCCGGCTAGAACTATGAATACACATGGGGTTCTCCGGCTAGAACTATGAATACACATGGGGTTCTCCGGCTAGAACTATGAATACACATGGGGTTCTCCGGCTAGAACTATGAATACACATGGGGTTCTCTATTAAGCCAGATTTGTCATCTATATCTGTAATTTTGCGCTCGTCGCAGTGAAATTTCCAACCGTTATTAGCATAGATTTTCAGCACAACGAAGTACTCGGCTCACTTCTGCGTTTGCTCGGGCACGAAACACAGGACGGGTTGTACTATAACGGCGCAGCAATTATCGAGGTGTTTGCTTCGAGCTCAACTAATGAGCAGAGCACAACTTCACCAGAGCTTCATAATGAACCGTTCAGCTGTTTAAGGCTTCTATACTCAGAACCAACGTTTAATAGTCCAGTTGTCAGAACTACGACGTGGGTTGAACTGAATAAATTGAATAAAGATTCAATTCAACATAACGTGTGTCCGCATAATGCAACTAGCGCTCAAATTGTGTTCGAAGCGACGGCGAAACATCGAGTACGCGATTGGCGTGAAGAGTGTGCAACGTTACTTTGTCCTTATGAAAGCGATATACCACCACCGCAGGAATAAGACGTTTGTTTGAAAGGATTAATTGAAAATACCTTAATATTACGCATTAATATTGAAGTCTCCGGACACCTAAAGGGTTAACTGCAGCCGGCATGCAACACAACTGAGTTGGAAACGCTGATTTGTTTTTATGAGAATGATATTCCGCCACCGTATAATTAAAGGTCTATTTAAATGGTTTTAGCGAATACTATTTTTAATACTGTGTTGAGTTTGTCACGCTCCCGGGACGGAAGAGCCGAGTATAGACGGTGTACTTGGTAACTGAAATGACAGCGCTACTTGGTTCTGATACCGGCAAATGTAAAGAACAGGGGCGGAACAGTATTATACGCATATTCCTAAGCCTAAGCCTAAGTTTAAGAATGCGTTTATTCCAACGCCTAAGCCTAAACCAAGCAGAAAATAAGTCTAAAGCTTAAGCTTAGTCCCACAGAAAAACGTTCCGCCCCTGATGTTTACATGGGCCATAAAAACGATAGGTCGTCCGCATGGTTAAGGACCAACTAAAGCTGCTGGCTTATATTACAGAAAATAATTTTTAACTCCTACGTTGCGCTTGTTGAAATGTTTAGACTGATTGCAGACGGTGTGATCCGCCGTTTACAAAGGTATTTAAATGTTACGCTTGTTGCGGTCTAGTGGCTATAAAGCGATTGCCGACGGGTTATAAGTCGATCTCCAAACCAAACATTTATCCAGTGTCACAAGCGTTCGATTTTAAATGCAGCAACAGTGCGTATACAGCTTGAATATATACCGTTCGGCGTACATCGTTGACGCTTTTAATATTGTATATATATAACTAAGACTTGCCAAGCTGTAACGTGATAATTTTAGCCTAGGTCAAGAATATGAAACAAATTCTATAATGCAAATACGTTTAACGTTTGCGCCAATGTAAAAAACACGACCGTAACAGTAGTATAAAAGTTATATTTCTAAGCCCAAGTCTAAGTAAAAAAAATTAGTCTAAAGCTTAAGCTTATTGCAGTCCGGTGGAAAAACGGAGCGCCTCAGACCTACTACAAATTGGCCAGCATTTGCGATTTCAATCTCAAAAAACAACGATATCAGTACTGTAGACTCTTGTACAAGTTTTACCAGGTCTTGTCAATAGTTGAAATATACAAGTAAACTTGAACATTTGTGCATTTCGATGTCCTATTACGTTCAATAAGTATATGAAACTGATTAGCTTGAAACATCTATCCTTTAAACTAATATAAGTAGGCTGATATATTTCTCATCAGATATCCAATTTTAAAAATTCGCTGTCATATATGTTGCCCTTTGTGACCAATGTGAAGAATAAGGGCGGAACAGTATTATAAGCATATTCCTAAGCCTAAGCCAAAGCCATGCAAAAAATTAGTCTAAACCTTTTAACTTACTTCATTCTAGTATTACAGAAAAGCGTTCCGCCGCTGATCTTTACATGGGCCTCATTTGTTGAAGTTAGTTGTAACGTTCATTTTTACGAAACATCGCGTACCTCCAAGTTTACTGGCAAGATCAACGAGTTTATTAAAGCATTCAAATATTAAAACTATAGCATTATCACTCTATACGTTGTATTATGGGTTAAAGTATAATTTTTTCCGTTCACGTGTATACTCGAATATATACCTAAAATTGTGCGATATTTTGGAAAATTTCATTTTGCAATTCCTCGTAAATTGATCAGTTACGTTTTTAAAGCAAAGTGCAAAATTGTTAAAACGTTTATTGATGGTTTGAGGTTAAAAAATAAACATTTTACTACTTTTTGTGGGTGTATGCTTTTGATATATTCGGGCTTAAATAGCGGATAAAATGGTTCAAAACGTTATATAACGCAGTAAAAAGTGAATGAAACAAGATCCATAAAGCACATAAATGACACGAAAAAATATAATGCACATCAGCGGTAAATAAATACTGTTATGATAAATGTAACATTTAAAGCAAAATACCGAGTTAGTATTACCTGTTCCATGCGATTTGTGCAAATATGTGTTTGCAGGAAACTACATAGCAAAATGCAATTAGTTTTGCAGCAGACAACAGACTTCAGCTGATTACGGCAGACTTCAGGGTTCAATTGATGAAATTTTCCAAAAAGCTTAAAACTAATTTTTAGCAACTCGCAAAATCATGTTTGAACTATTATATACGGGTACTAGCAATAGACTTATAGACGAGATACTGACAAAGTTAAATTTAGAAACGTGGACAGCTGAATAACTAGCGATAATCAAACATATTTGAACATATAAAGGTATCACTAAAGTGGACAACATTATTGTTCATTATTTGAGAGTACGAGCCTCGATAAAAACATTACAATTTAACAAATCCATTTAATCCAATTGTGTTAAACAAGTAAGATGATTAAAAAGCTAAAATTAACAGTACACAATATCAATAGTCGATAACCACTCTTTGGACAAGACTGTGCAACTTCCTAAAATACGAGTGGTATATTAAAAACGAAATATACATCATCGACTCATGACAATACTAACTGATGCAAATAAAAATGAAAATTTTAAATATATATATTCAGATTAAAATCTTTCCTAAATATGGTTCGTGGTTAAAAAGTTTTCTTTACCTACGGACCTTTATATATCTGGCACTTCAGCCTAAAGTACTGCCAGTGTACAGCACAGAAGCGTTCCATTTTCTGACGTGGAAAATTTACAGCCAGAAGTGCAGTCAATCACTCCTGTTTGCATTCTAAATTTTGCCCTGGTTTGGTATGGAAAATGTGAGCACAGGTTTTGTTTGGAAAAAAGAAAAGCGTAAAATCCAAATGAATAGTTTTGCCGGATTATGGATAGTGGTGATTGGTTGGTTTAGCTGATAAATTGGGATGTGTCGTTTGGTTCGGAAAATGGGAAAAGTTAAAAATGCAGTCCAATATGTTTTCAGGAAAGATCAGAAGTGTAGGTACCCTTAGGAAATAAACGCTTAACTTACGACTGTATGGTCTAGAAGAAAAACTTCGAAGTATATGTTTTCTTAGCTCTCACGTTTAAAAAGTAAGAACAGTCTAAGAATAGTTCGTTAGAAATTTTAAGCTATTCCAGTAATGGACTGGTTGGTGCGAGGGCTTATTTGGGTTCGAAAGCCCTCCAACTTGCATAGGTCCCTCAAAACTGCAAGGCGTTTAGCGGCCGGCAGCTTTCCTGAGAAATGAAAAAATGTTCTATTTCCACGGGTTCCACTTTTCCCTGTCATTCTTCGCACAATACCTTCACTTCTAATTTTTCGTACCAGGCCGTGAAAAACCTAGCGGTTTCAATTTCCACATTTTTCGTTCTCCAGACAAAACCTAAGCTTGAAATTTTCCGTACCAAAACTGGAAAAAGCTAGCGTGTCAAACAATGTTGCCTGTACTGCACTCCTGGCCATAAATTTTCTACCTTAAAAAAGAGAAGTCCCTGTTTTGTGCATACTTAGCCAGGCCCGTAGCCAGCTCACCTTGCTAGGAGGGCTAAAGATTTTTCAGGAGGGGCATTGAAAGACTTTAAATGAGTTACAAGCAAGGTTAAAACTTTCTAGAGGGAGGGCCAAAATTTTCCAGCGGTCGCCTGAGCCCCCCCTTAAGTTTCAATTAAAGCTGTATATGAGAAACTACCATTATAGCCGTATAGTAGCTGGTCACAAATTAGCTATTATTTTCCCGACGTAATTAATAAGATGTTATAGCATGCAGGCATAGATTACAAAGCAAAAACTTGCATCGTATGAATATTGCATAATTTGGGACTACAAGGATCAACGTGCTTTCCTCGTTCGTGCAATCTAAAATGCTCGTATGTTTTGCTAAATTAAATCCTCCATAAAAGGTCACATTATTTCTAAACCATTACGGAAGTTTAACATGTAACCGCCAGTTTGTGTGCCACAAAATTTTTAGACTGTGCAATCCTCCAATCAAAATCAGTTTGCATTCCAGTGGCTGTATGGGCTAGCAACAATTATTGTCTGGGACATCTCAGTCGCCAACTTGGGAAAATAGCTGTTTGGAGCACGGCATATGCACTATCCAATCTTTAGCCTTGTCTGCCTATATATAGCATATAAAAACTGTCTATGATTGTGCGACGTGTTTGCAAAACTTACACAAAATTTTTGATTGTATTTTCAGGATGACGAGCTTAATTTTTTAGTGATAAAACCATTTCATATCTGGCGGAGGTACGGAATTTGGATCCCCCTAGGATTTTGATAAAAAGTGGTCCATCCTATAGATCTCGACGAGTTGAACGCAACGGTACCATTTTTATATCTACATGGCCAACGGTTCAGAAGTTATGGCCCTCGAAATTATAGTGCAAACACGCACAGATTGGAACAGGAAGTATCTATCTGTCTATTGTTTACACAAATTAGATTGTTGTTTGTGCGTGTTTTATATTGTAAAAAGTTAACATTTAAAGGGCCGTAACTATAGGACCGGGACCCTGCAGCGCTAAAAACGGCGCCGTTGAACTCAGCACTTCAGAATCTGTAAAATGAACTATTTTTTATTAAATTCCTTGGGGGGCCCATACTCCGTTCCTCCGCCTTCAGCTATCTCTAAAGACGGTAACTGAAATTTTTTAAAAAATTTTGCATTAAGTGATTAGGTCTCAATAAATAGGAATCCATTTATGTTACTTAAATGCCATTGTATAGGGATCCTAATTTACGGCTGCAAACCAGATGTGGCACGATAGAACGTCGATACTGATGATGTTGCGTTGAATAATAATTGTCACAATTTTCACTGTTATGGCTGCCCGTTCTGCTGCTATTGCTACTGCAGTCCTCAAACGGAATCATACGGCGTCGCGCAGCGGCACCGCTGACACGTGCGGTAAACTTACGTCGATATTTAATGCACAACCATGTTAAGACAAATGCTAAAAGCGCAACTGCAACTAAACCAAGAACTATAATTATACTGAAACCTAGCGGCGACAAGCATACACCGTCTTGCCCTGAATTTAGTCGATTTGACGTCGAATGGCGTCGTTCTTCGACGATGCGTCGTCGCACAAAGTCGCCAAGGCCTTTTGCGCCCCCAATTGTTGCATGATCTCGAGACGCAGTTGCGGGTGCTCTCAGACTGTGATCTGAAACGTTTTCTGATATTGCGTTTTTTATTCGAATACAAGGCTTAGATATTTAGATCTTATCACCAAGACACCAACCATAGAGTAGCCTCTTTCATTCCGACCAAATGCAATTACTGCAATAAGCGGTTATGAATCTGGATTGGGCATACCATCCAGTGTAAAGCCATGTGGCATGTTTTTGTTTGAAAAACAGAGTTTAAATGTAGCTATCAGGGCCCATGTCAAGATCAGGGGCGGAACGTTTTTCTGTGGGACTAGAAACGAGTAAGCTTAAGTTTTAGACTAATTTTTTGGCTTGGCTTAGGCTGAGGCTTAGGCTTAGGAATATGCTCATTCTTACGCTTAGGCTTAGGCTTAGGTTTAGGAATATGCTTATAATACTGTTCGCTCCTGTTCTTTATGATATTAGACAATTAAAATTTTCAATTTTGACTAATAATCCAACTTCTTTATGAAAAAAATACGAATGTTTGATTTTGCAACCGCAGCGAGCCTAAATTTGCACGAATGAAATATTTTGAATTTTGACCAAGTCACTAACCAGGGAACGGTTTAATTTCGTCAGGCTCGAGAACAACCATTTCTTGACGAATATCTAATTCCAAGTCGTCGTTACCGTACCCGGCGTTCGAGTCGCGATGCGCTGGGAAGTGTTCAACATAATCGCGCAACTTTCGACTATTTCCAACAGAAATGTTCCGACGTTGTTTGCTTTTCTGTGTTGGATCAGATGTAGTCTGATTTTCGCCTGTGATTGAAGTATTACTGTTGTTTTCCACGAGGACTATTTGAAAAGTTCCGTTATCGTCCAAATCCGAGCTGGCTTGGTTGTCGTTTTCGACCTTAAAAATATTATGTTTTCAGTTTTCATACACGGGCTTACAACCGAGATGTTTACAGTTTTGATTAATGATTAATCGCCAACAAACCAACAAATTTAGAATAATCCACGATGTGACGCAAGGTTTACTTGAAGTATGACCGATACGGTTAAGGTCATTTTTAGCTCAATATTGATTTGAATAAAATGTGTTTTTTGAACTTCACAACACAACAAATGCATCACTGGGATTTAAAATTTTTTATTTTCAAATCTCAGATACTGGTTTTTTAAAAGGGTTCCAACCGGAACTTCATTTTGTTGGAAGCGGAATCGAAATCGGAATCAAATTTTACTGCCGGAACCGGAATCGGAATCAAGTTTTACTGTTTTCGTTACTGTTCACACTTTCAGTTAAAATTGTTTATATAGCTGACGGAATACACGTAACAACTCGGAATATTTACTAAGAAAAAACCAACAGAAAAATTGCAAATGAACGAAACATAACGAAACAAGTAAAATCTAAGTTCAATCATCTTAAAAACTCATAACCGAAAAGTCAGAATTCCGGCATCGGAACAGCAGTCAGCCGGAATCGAAGTCGGAAGTCAAATTTTGCCGGAATTTTAGCCGGAATCGGTTTTCCGATGAAACCCTGGTTAAAATGTATGATGCCCATTTTAGAAATTGCTTTGTTTGTGTTTTATCTTTATATTGCAATATATACACTTTTCTGTTGTTTAACTAAAACGCTTTCAGGTCCAAATTAAACTTACATGACCGGATCCTAATTCACTGATATCGTCAACGTCTTCGGACACCGATTCATTTCCAATACGCGAAACAACGAGTACCTTTGATGAATATTTATTTTTTAGTTTGTTCGGATTTGGAATGCTTGACAATTCAGACGTTTTCAGATTGCTCGATTTGCTGTTTGAAACGGATGCATCGATGAGTTCTTCGATTTCAAGTCTCGGTCTAATTAGGATATCTAAATTTAACTAATACTCGCGTTTAGAAGAAAAACTTTAAAGGAAAAATTCTCAGTTAGTATTTTTAAGCGAAAAATTTTCAGTTTGCTATCTATATCCCGTTCTCACAACTCAGCGCAGTGTATATACGTTAAATAATATATATCGCACCGTGTTTAACAATTGCAACACGTATACATAATACTAAATCACGACAAGACGTGAGAGCCCACTCGAGCACGAGCGTCAAGCTCTATAGCTGAGTGGTGATGGTAAAACGCCTCCCAGTCCAGTCACTGGAGTTCGAATTCTAGCATAAAAGTAGGTCTCGTCGGAAATAGAAAATATTCATGTGATAAAGGGTTAAGCGAAAAATTTCCAGTTTACTATCTTTATTTGATTTGCGAGATAACTCATCTTTTAGAACAATGTTAAGTTATCAATTTCGTATATCCGGAAGTTAACGGAATGAAAACCATTTTAAAATTATAATACTACTTTCTGGTTTTAAAGATCGTTATGTGCTGAAAACTCTAAATCACATGCCTACCTTTAGCTTCAATGGCTTTTTGATTTGTAGACACTGCAATTTCATTATGATTTGGTCTGCTCTGAGATTGAATATTAGAGTTGGGCTCACGAAATTCTTGCTCGATTGCTTCTATTGATATCTGAATCGGGTTGAAAGGCTGTTTGGCTGAGGTTGGGTCAGACGAATCTGTATCTGAGATTTCGATGTGGTTTATTGTTCGGTTGTATGCAGTGTCATCGACTTCTCTGAAAATATGGAATAGCAACACTTAGAAAAAAGCACCAAAATTAAGGATCCACCAGAGTTGAGTATACCAAAAGGCACGGTGCAACCGGAGGTGAAAAAAACCGGGGGCAAAGGTCAACAAATTTTGCCCAAGCCGGAGACGAAGCTGAATCCAGAAGTGAAGCAAAATTAGGTAACAACAATTGTTTATTTTAATTTCACTAGCTTTAACAATGATCTACAAGAGTGTTGCAAACATTCTGTATATATATCTAACATGAGAAATCTCAGCAATGAAATGTTCCGAAAAAATGACCCAAAACAACAAAAACTTTATGAGATCCAAAAACTTTAAAGACAATCGCTGGAACCTCCGGAAACAATTCTACCGGTGCCGGAGTCAATTTTCTGCCGATCTCTACTTGAATGTGAACTGTTATTTATTTTTTAATTTAGCTCCAGTTGTTTGGACCACACACCTTTAACTTAAGCAAGTCGTTTTTTACAGTTCACGTTCATTACTTTAAAATATATGTTTAACAATTGAGTATGCTGCTATGAATATAGGTATTTTTTTTCTTTGAGTAAAATTCTGAGCTCAAATTATATGCTTCTAGAAATATAGATAACATACTTTAAGCAATGAATAAAATTTTATGCTAATCTCAGTTTGCCCCAGGGAGTATTTAGGCGATCTAATTATGGTAATTGACGTTTATACTTTTCAGAATTTTCTCACAAACATATAGTAAAGTATTTCAGTTCAGCGGTGATGGCAAGCAGTACCTAAGCACGCTCTGTGTCGTAGAGTCCTCCCGAGTTCAATCCAAATTTAAAATTGGACATTTTATGAACCTGAAATATTCAAGCGGTAAAGGGTTGGTTTTTGTCGCTGTCTCAGCCTGTTCAGATCCGCAAATCTAATCAAAGGTTACTGTACTATTCTTGTTTGCCTATATTCACAGATTCTAGAGGTCAAAAAATTTTACATGACGATATACCATCCCGAACTAAAATTCTGGCTACGTCCCTGTCTAATCTGGCTACGTCCCTGTCTAAATCTGGCTACGTCCATATCTAAATCTGGCTACATCCCTGTCTAAATCTGGCTACGTCCCTGTCTAAATCTGGCTACGTCCCTGTCTAAATCTGGCTACGTCCCTGTCGAAATCTGGCTACGTCCCTGTCTAAATCTGGCTACGTCCCTGTCTAAATCTGGCTACGTCCCTGTCTAAATCTGGCTACATCCCTGTCTAAATCTGGCTACGTCCATATCTAAATCTGGCTACGTCCCTGTCTAAATCTGGCTACGTCCCTGTCTAAATCTGGCTACGTCCCTGTCTAAATCTGGCTACGTCCATATCTAAATCTGGCTACGTCCCTGTCTAAATCTGGCTACGTTCCTGTCTAAATGTGACTACGTCACTGTCGAAATCAAGTCATCTCAAACTTACTTAGCATCGTTAAACGCTTGCAGCAAATCGACATCTGCAACTTCAACTGACGTATAATCAACTGGTTCAACAACTTGGCTTTGAAACAAATCAATGGAGTTTAAATTATTTAAATCTGCTTTCAAATCATCGCCGCCCAACTTTGACGTGGTGGTCCTAAGCTCAATAGCCGAAGTTGCGGAAGTAGAAGCTACAGTGAAAGACTGCGTATTCTCAAACGAGGCAACCGTTTCGGTATAAGCTTTCACTGTATCTGTTGACGAAGATAAGTCAGTAGTTGATTCATCAGGGTCCTGTCCTGATCCTTGCGTGGTTGAAAGTTCGCTGAAAACATAAGGCTCTTCTGAATAGTCTTCAGTGAACTCCGTTCGGCTTGCTGGAGTGTATGTTGATGTTTGTCGATCGACAGCTTGGACAAAGTTACTCGCCGATTCATCTTCTCGTGGTAGAACGGCAACATTTTGACCAAATCGAGCACAGTTTGGAGGCTGAAAATAGTATAAACGAAATAAATTTAGGGTACAAAATCAAAAATTAAACGATTTTAAGGGTTGAAAGTCGAAAGGTTGAATGGTTAATTTAGACGGCAGCACACATTTGACAATACGAATCCAAATCACTATCGTTTAAGTAACAGATAACTTTTAATTATGCATATTTTATTTCTAACTACGGACTTCTACAGGTCTATTACTATTTTAAAGAGTTAAATTTAACTTTTAAAAATATCGGCAACATACCGTCATACCAGGGCACGTGTTACCGCCTTTGAAACACAGCCGAATTTGGCAATTGAACAGAACGTTAATGCGATCGGCAAATTTGAACACATTAGTTTCTTGTTCGGCACGCGTTAAATCTCGTGTATATCGCGGTGTTTTCATTACAAATTCGTCTGTGCTACATCTAAAATGTAATTTATTTCAAAACATTAATACTCTTTACGGAATCGTGTCAAAAATTATACCGCTACTTTAAACACTTTTCGTGTTTCAAACAGAATCGTCTATAAATCGCTTTTTGTCAGAGCAAAAACTCTAAAATAAAAAACACTATTCAGCCTATGCTGGTAACAATTGCCAAAACCCTTTTTTGGCATGAATATAAAACGCCTTTTAAGGCACAAAACGCGTTTTGTATTTGTAAGCAGAAATTTTACTATCAGTTGGCAGTTGATATGGTTTGTTGAAAGAACAAATTTTTGCTAAAATGTGCTCTGCAGCACGTAACTAAAAGCTGTATCGCAAAGCATACGTATATGCCTTAAATGTCATGAAACTTGTCCTTAGCCATCGGGAAGAAAGATATTTAACAGAAACTCAATTCGCAGTTGGCACAAGAGTTATGAGAAGAAAATTGTAAATTTTTCAAAAATTACCTTGCTCTTTAATTTTAAAAAAACATTTACATTGACTTACCCGTTCTGATCAAGTATCATTACTTGATTACCATGACCATCATCCACCATACAGCTATGTACCAACATGCCGTACATTTCTAAAAGTAACCCAACGATATATAAAATATTGAGCGTTGAGTTGAATAGGATCTAAGAAAATTTAGCGTTTTAGATGGGCCACTAGCGGATGCAGAGATAGGCGAGGGTAGGGGCATGCGCTCTGTTGGACCGTTACAACAAATTTGTGATGATAAAATAGTATCGTCCCTACCGTACATTTCTAAAAGTTACCCAACGATATATAAAATATTGAGCGTTGAGTTGAATAGGACCTAGGAAAATTTAACGTGTTAGGTGGGGCCACTAACGGATCCAGAGATAGGAGTAGGCGGGCGAGTATCGTCCCAACCGTATCAATTTTAAATTCTATGTCATTTATTCATGGTTATATAAATGTGCAGAGTTCAGCGTTCAGGCACCGTATAAACTTCGACCACGGCCCTATTTACATTGCTTCTATCATTACAATATAGATCGGCAAGGTCTAAAACAGGGCGCAGTCTCCTTGTATAATCTTTGGTCCCGGAACACGCGTACTTAGCACGTTTTGGTGGTATATACAGATACGCCCAATGCTTTAAAAATATCACTTTTACCGTACAATATATTACTCAAATTGCGTTTTACCTTTGCAAAATTAATTATGAAATTTTTTTGCGGTAGTTTTATCAAGAGTGCATAAATGCTAACAAGAGTGTGTAACGTTGCACATTCTGTGTGGAAAAGAATGTACCCGGCAATCGTTGCGTTTTTAGCCAACCCCCCTTTATTTAGAGGGTGGCACAACCGATGCGAACCATGGCACTTTATGCATGCGGCATCGAACATGCTCCCATTATAGTTTAATGCACGGGTATTCATGTGAATGCGACCACCTCTAAATAAGGGGGGTCGGCCGAAAACGCAACGCCCGATGGTACATTTTATACCTCACAAATTTAGGTAGTTGCACACTCTTGTTAGAGTGATCATCCACTCTTGGGTTTGATTAATTTTAAATTCCATGTAGAATTAAGATGTTCCCGAAGCTGTTTCGAGTGCTTTTTTGTGCTCAAATGTGGTCCATTAAACTTTATCAGCAAAATCTTCCACGACCATTATCATTAGTTACGTTTCAAAAGTCGCCGGGGTAACGTACAATGAGCAAAATGTGATCACATAAGTTCATTTAGTGAAAACTATAACCACAACGATGATAAATACGACCGGTTGATATTAATACCTGATGGACAATCCCATGTGTGCCATACTTTATCTCCAACTTGAGTGAATCGAATCGGTGGACCGTCAGGGCTGCCAGCGTGAATTGTATAAGCACATTTCGGCATCGGACTTCCTGACTCCAAAGCGTTTGTTGTCAGCATACTATAATTACAAGACAAGTATTAGCGTTACAAAATGGTTGAATAAAGTTGAAAATATTACACAAAAACTAATAATGATTGCGATATAAGTTTTGTTCGGTTTAAAAATAAAATTTGAAACTTGTAAATCGTCGTGCTAATTTATCGCAAACGGTCACAAGCGAAGGTACAGCAAATGCAACTGTCCTTCATTTCTTGACTAAATCGCTTCAACGTTTGTGTAGCGGTTTTCGTTGCTCGAGTAATAATTTATTTATATGCTAAATTTGAATGTATCATCTAAATGCTGTTTTAAGTAGTGGCTTTATTGATTGGTGTAAAAATTAATGTTCAATGAAATAATCGCTTTAAGATTGTACCTGACGTCAAGGTTTTGTGTCAAAATTTTGTCCGTTTCCATATAAAAGCATTTGATATGATATGCTCGGTCGACTTTAGTAATAAACGCAGGATGCAGTTGAACAATTACAATCAGGCTGTACATTATACCTCGTGGAGCAACCTAAATATGGTTTTTTAAAATTGAAATTTGTTTAATCTTACGAATACTTGCTGAGAAAATTTGATATATCACTGTACATTTCATTGCGTTGATTTTAACTCAGATTGATTGGAATCCGCTCAGACGTCTGAGTTCTGAATTAGGTCGTTCAGAGCTTAGAATTCTGCGTTTTTTTAAACTCATTTTGAGTTAATCAACTCATCCGAAATTAAATCAGCTCAGAGTGAGTTAATATTTACTGTTTATTAACCCAAAAATATCTAATATATTTACTCTTATTGACCCAGAAATAACTAAAAATATCTAATTCATTCTCTGAGTTAGTTAATCAACTGATAGGAATTTACAGTGTATATTTGGTAAACTATCGTACACAGTTTCTTCAACCTGGTGCTGTTTAGACGTTTGTTCACGCTGCTACTTATTTTACACGGAGATTCCAATAAGACAAGGTTACTTTTGCGTGAAAATGGACTGGGCAACATTTCTGTTTGCCTTGAATGTTTTAATAGGTCATCGCCGTAACTCTTTTGGGAGCAATAACTGCGGCATTGCTTTGATCTTTCAGTCCATTTTATTTTTAGGAACGTTCCCTTGTCCTGCGAGACACGAACAGACTACGGTTAGAGTTTATGCTAGTTTAGGCTAGGCTTCGTTTTAGACTTCATAATTAAGCTGAGAAGTTTGCACCAATAAATGTAACAGCCGATTTCTTTACATTCCATTAAATAAAGACTATTTTTGACAAGTCTTACACTGCAAAAAAATGGTGAGTCAAATTGACTCTCTCCGAAATAGGCTTTTCCGAACTACACAAATTGAGTCAAATTCGACTCCGCCAGAATCAAATTCGACTCACCTGAGCCGCTCAGTGAGTCAAATTTGACTCTGGAGGAGTCGAATTTAACTCAGTTTGTGTTGTCCCGAAAAGCCTATTTCGGATAGAGTCAATGTGACTCACCATTTTTTGCAGTGTAGAACGGTATTATGCGTTTATTGTTCAGCTATTAAAACAATAGCACGCGCATTACCTGTCTATCTCGTGCCATTCCACACTGACCGAATTGAAAGTTTGCAGTGTTGAGTTGAGCAATATTGCACGCATCTGTATCGTAGTGTCCTTTGGCGAACATGTGGCTTGCAACATCTGACGATGTGTCAACGCTTAAAGTAACTCCATCTTCACGGCAGGTTATACGGGGTTCACCTGTAACAACAAGATTAAGTCAAGTTTCCCTACAAGTTGCTCAGGATATACCCTGAACTGAATCATCTGCGCAAATTTTTCCCGAAGTACGATTACTACTGGTGCGAAAAATGCATTACTGTAACTTATAAGAGTAAAGTTTTAATAGTTCGATTGACTTTCGTTGCTAAAATGATATCAAGAGTGGATGATTATTCTAACAAGAGTGTGCGGCTACCGAAATTTGTGTGATACAAAATGTACCACCTGGCGTTGCATTTTTGGCCGACCCCCCTTGTTCAGAGGGGGAGGGGTCACTACCACATTAATACCCCTAAATTAAACTATAAAGAGAGCATGTTTGACGCCGCATACATAAAGTACCATGGTTCGCACCGGTTGTACCCCCTTTTAAATAACGGGGGGTTGGCCAAAAACGCAACGCGTGCCGGGTACATTCTTTTTACACAGAATGTGCCCAGTTGCACACTCTTGTAAAGAGTCATCGACTCTTGATGATATTAAAATATACATTAAAGTTGACATTTGATTGTTCAATTTTGAGTATCGCGATTTCAAATGTTCGGCAGAAAGCACTTAAGTTTTTAACCTGTATACCTAGGAGATCGCAGCGTTTGACTTACCCAAAATATCATTAGGGAACGGTATCGGTGTTACTTCGCAAACCTGAAACATGGATGAAAACGCAAACAATGGTTAAAAAACTCATAATAAACGTGAAAAATTAAATAAGCCTGAAATATTAACGCACTGAAATGTTTCAATAACCAAATTGCATACAGGCCCGACGCCAACTCTCCTTGGTAAAGGGGCTAAAGATGTTTCCCGTTCCGCATACAAGGGTTTTCGATGACTTACAACCAAGATTGAGAATTTTTTTAGGGGAGCGAGCAAATTTGTTCTTGGGGAAGGACTGAGCTTCTCTGGCCGCCGTCTGTCTATTCGCCCGATTTCGTGTAAAACACACTATATATTAAATTCGGGACCTTGTACACTTCCGCCAAATTCAAGTTCAGGAACGGGTTTAGTCCAAAGCTTAGTCATTGGTAAATGCTTTCGTAAACCTTAGTTTTTGTGTAAATGTGAGGACAGTGCACGAGGGCTAAATTCGAAAAATATTTAAGCAGTATTTCAATGCAAACCATCCTGACCATTGCTTTGCGATGTCAACTGAAACTACAGCATTTCAAAGTTGTATACGGTTTGGTGGCTTATTGCAAAATTTCCGAAGGTAAAGTTTGGTGATATCAATACAGTTTTATCACTCTGAGTCAAACGCAGAAAATGAGAGGTGTCAAACACAACAAAACAGATAGCAGTTTTACATTTATAAAAAATATACTTCATCTCTTCAGCGCTGGACGGCGCCGTAAGTAAAAATAATTTTATTTATAAATTGTTTACAATATTGGTTACCGGTGCCGGTCGGCGCCATATGGCAGTCAACATACAAGGTCGCACAAAGCCTACAGAGCCCACCACAGTGCAATTGTAAGCCAACAAGCCCACAGTCAGCGCACCTATCTGAGCGAGCCTAAAATGTTTCAGGATGGATATACCAAGATTTTCGATGGCATACAAGCAATTTTAACAATTTTGTAGGGGGGGGGGGCAAAATTCTTTTGGGGGAAGGAGCTGAGTCATCCTCTAGCTACGGGCCCGTGAGCCAAACTTGGTTTCGGGATTGTGGCTTAATACAACTTACCCATAAGACTATTAATGATACCCAAAATCTACACCAGGATTGCATGATACTTGTAAATCGGAAGGAACAATGTCAGGCAGTGTTGTATAAAGAACGCAGAATGCTACTCAAATACGATTCGATGTAAAACTTGCATTATTTGAAATATTTATTGATACGGTTATCTGTAGAAATATATCAATCATCGTAGCATTGAACAATGAAATTATAACAAAAACTGAAATCTGGTCTGTCACACAAATTTTTCAGGATTTCTGATGATCTCAGGGTCGGACTTAAACGAAATCAATTAAAACTATCATCAATAACAGTAATCAATAGTTTTTTTACTGCCGCTTTCTGATATTCCCGTATTTTATAGCGCATGTAACAATTGCCTAAATTAAAGTTCTGTTTTTTGGTTTGCCAGCTACTGTCCGGAGATGTGCACGGTAAGTGTATGTAAAACAAAAATGATTGCCGTAGGTACATTTGCACCCGGAATATGAAGTTGTTTCAATCGACCGCATGAGTGTAGTAGCATACTAACTCGAGCGCAAGAGGGCCAAGGTTCCATTCCCGGCGGGGTCCTTAGGTTTAGGCATCATTTCAAACAGGGATCGTGGATACCGTATTGTTGCAACAAGCTACAATAATCTTACGGATAGCTGCGATCTATGCTGAATTTTGTAAGAGAAAAATTAACGCAACAGAATATACAGCAATATCTGTTCAATTATTTAGTCACAAAGGGAAAACAAACGATAAAACGTAGAGCCCCTGTGACTTAAATTGAAACTGACAAAATATTGAAAATCAAAAATTGCATTTACACGCTCGTTCACGACCAACGCCCATTCAAATTTTATGGATTGACCTTGAGATATAAACGAAACGCATTCTCTTCGATTTCTCAGTTGGAATTTAGTATTTAAATTTAAGTGGGAATACACGTACTTTGAATTAATCATAAAACAATGTGTAATATCCACAGCACCGAGTACATTTATGAATGACACTTTTAACCTTTTCAACTACAATTGAAAACGAACTCTAATTGGATGAATTTGGTACAAATTTTTGTTTCCGAGGTTAAAACGAACTCTAATTGGATGAATTTTGTACAAATTTTTGTTTCCGAGGTTTAACACTTTATTATACACACTGTGATGACTCGAGTAAATGGAACGGAGGAGCGATAAGAGTCGGGATCTCTATTTCAAGCCTAAATCAGTAAGATCCTATATCCCAAGAGTCTGAGAATAAGTTCAGTTGGTTAATATAATTAAAGTTCAAATATGTCGGTTACTCTCTACTGGTTAATAAATCATAAGAAGTTCTCTAGCAGGGTGCAACCGGAAGTAAAAGATACCGCGGCCGGAGGTCAAAAAAAATTGCCGGAGCCGAAAGTGAGGCGAAATTAGGTAGTTAAAATGGCGTTTAATTTGCTAATTTTAACGACTATTTGTAAGGTGTTGTTGAGTCTTTGCTTTACGCTTGTTGTGTTACGAAATGTCGACAATGTTTTCCGCAAATTGAACCAAAAGTTAAAACGAAACGCACCAAACAAATAAATTTTGTAAACTATGCCAAATTTACCAATACCTAAAATGCCGGAACCTCCGTCTGTTCAGTATATAACTTATATAATTGCTCAAACTTATATACCCATACTCGAAGGAATATAAACAATAATCCGGAATAGAACACCAAGGGATTCATCCCACTGGCAATTAAATTACTATTCAGGTCCCTTATAATATTCGAGACACGGCGACACCAACTACAATATTATTGTGAACACATAGCGATAAAAATCAGGATTTCTAAAATTGAACTATTTATACTTAAATTTTTCGTTCCGTTGCTTTTTGCGATGTTCCGAGTCGCAGCATCACGGGCCATCGAAGATCAAAAATGCAGCTTGAAAACTGCGAAAGGTATACGAAAGTTATAACTGAACAATTAAGTTGAGTCAAAAATTAACCTAAAATTAATATATACTAAATTTACAGATTGCTAACGTAGCCTGTATTGAAGTTCCTGTAATTCACGTATTGGTAGTAAATATCTTTCAACTGCGTTTAAACCGCAGCCGGCCTGCAGTTGAGGTGGTAATTAATGCAATATATTCCGTTGACAATATAATGCGACGTTCGAGTAATTGATAACCATGAAAGATAAATTACTAACGAATTTGAAACGGAAATGGTGTATACAACAAGCTTACGCATGGAAAGATGAAACCGCAACACAGTAGGAAAACGTTTCACTGGCTGTCCCTAGATTTTTCCGGGGGTCACCATGGTTTTGTATTTTTTTTATTTTTGCTTAGACCAAATGTCATACAAAACATTTCGAAAAGCCGGGTAGTCTCGTCTTTTTCCAGATCGCATTTAAGAAAGCCCACTCAAGTACAGACTCTCTAAGATCAGAGAACAGTTTCTCCGGTTTTTGAAACGATTTAAAACTATACGTTGTTGTCCACTGTTGTTTTCAGTGCCCAGCGTTTATACGCCAATAAAATGGTATTCATACTTTGTAAAAAAGGCTAAAAAATTTGTTTACAATGTCCAACGTGGTCAGATTTATAATTCAAGCCAACATCCAGTGCTCAAGATTCATATCCACGCAAATGCATGAAGAAACAATAATTAAGAATGGAGTTTTTACTCAAAAAGACTCCGAGCACTTTGCCTGATATTGATTCGTCCATTGCAAAAACATTATTCTTGTCATAGTGAATATCCAATCACTGACAACTTTCTTGTTTGCATGAATCAACGCGGGTAAAAAAAGTAAATGTCCCGAAATGTGGTGTGACCCTTAAAATTTTGTTCAATTCACACACAGGTATTTGATATTGATTTCAGTTTCATCTTCAATATCAACATTGTACGCCTGTGTGAACGCATTATAAGATAAAATACCCAATACGGCGAAAAACTACTCAAATAAGACAGTCGCTACGCCTTAGTTATAAAATCAGACATTTTCACCTTACGTCAACTAGAATTGCATAACATCGAAACCTTTTGCGCAGCTACACCACCCACCGCGAAAAAACACCGCGCCCTCTATTGACATAATAATTGCACCAAAAAAACAGCAAATTCTACAATCAATAATATTTCTGTATTAATACACCGCTCTACCAGCGGGTGTAAGAAAATTCGACTTGACTTTTAATCACAAGAATCAATTTCACTATCAGCAGTGCGCATCCTATGCAATCCTTCTGCGTAAAAATGTTCAACGCAACATTTCTATTAATTATTCTTCATCAATACTTGTATTAAAACGCAAATAAATTTGTTACCGGAATTAAAAAAACACAAACGTTACCGCCGGATCTGAATGGGAGTCCTTGCAAACCTTGGCCCCCCCCATCAACAGGGATAAAGAAACGTCCGGTGTTAAAGATTAGTACCAAAATTGTGTTTGATTGCATTGCTCGTGAGCTTTCTCACTATTCTATAATTATGCTGCTTTGCCCGTTAGAAATTTTTGAATCCACCACGGAATGCAACCAAAATTATTGCATAATATTTTGACATGAAAGTAGTGAAATCACATACTGAATACAACTACATAGTGCACATTGATCCTCTGAATATCAACAGCAATATATTGACAATAGTTGGCGTGTCTTTTAATTTTTACATTCTTATATTCCGGATTTATAGTGGTGAAAAGCGACGCAAACACCTCGGAGTACATGCACTTTCACGGGGGGTCAATGAGCTCATATATGTAAAAAATTTGTGAAAACAAAGTTTAAAATTAATCGTTAAAGTTGTTTAAATTGCAACAAACAACGGTAGATCTTTTAAATTATCAGTACGTACACTGCAAAAAATGGTGAGTCAAATTCGACTCAATGTGACGGTTGTGGAGTCGAATTTTGACTCAGTTTGTGTAGTCAGGAAAAGCTTACTTTGGAGACAGTCAATTTGGTTCACCATTTTTTGCAGTGTATGACAGCTAAAATTTGCTCAGATCAACCATTGAATGGTGAGTGTCATGTGCCTCGTAGTCAAGGAAGAGTAGGGTGCAAACGCCTCTTTTTGCGATTTCTGTCTAGGGGTTTGGGAAACATTTTCGTTTTATTTAAAATAATTATCACATGCTTTTTACGAGTGTTCCACGCGCCTGACCGATCTTTCGACGCGGAAACTTATGGCATCGTAGCGGTGTCTTAATTGCAACGCTAAACCGGTATTCTGAAATGCGATGAATATACACTCCGTGGCATGGTTTGCCCAAGGCCGTGGCTATGTCCGGTAGGTAGCTCAAGGTTCCCGGCCAGAAAAATGTGGTATTCTGCTAAAAACTTCCAATTATTGCACGGCGTCGTCCTGCATGACACCAAACGTATTCAGACGCGTTAATACGACTGTGATACACCCAAACCTGCGAATCTGGGGAAGGTTGTTGCAGGATACAGTTGTTCAGTCGGATCGATAACGTTGGGTGCCCAAAAAGCAATTGCGACTTTTCTAAACGTATCCATCTGTTACAAAATTCGAATAAAGCACGGCGTATCGTCATCAAAGTGGTTGAATGACACATAGTTTAGGTATGGTTACCGGTAAAAATTAATAACAAGTAAGCACAAATGTCTGGGACGTACACCTTCAGGATCAACGCCCTGCAACGACGGTACCACGAAACGGATATGATTTATCGAAGCGGACGTTCAGAAATATTTCGAAAGCTGAATTAAAATATCAAACGGTACCGTATTTTAATTAAAATGGGGCAGAAGCCAAGGTACACAGCACACTACCAAAAATTACACAATTCTTATTTTGCTTTGCAGCTATTCGAACACTTGACATTTATACCAAATACGCAAATGTAACAGAAAGCATATTCTTGCCCGAAGTGTGGCATATTTGCAGTCCTTTTACGAGATATTTTCAGGAAACTGCGACCGAAACGCTTGTAATAGGTAGTGATGGTGATGGTCTGAAGGTCAAATATTTATCTCGGTATTTGTTATTAACTGAACCTATCACAATACCAGAACCTGCGGGACGTCAAAGTCACAATTTCACAAATTCTGAATCCGAACCTATTGCGATTTTGCCTAATCCAAATCCGTATCCGAACAATGACTTCCAAAAATCGGTTCCCCCTGGGCCATAAATACTGTTTCGTATTTTTGGTACCGTTTGTTTCATTAAAATGTATGTTGTATCTTCTAAGATGCAGTCTGAGTAAAACGCGATATAATTATAAATTCAATTAACATCGACAATAACATAAGTAATTATAATCTTGTGTTCAAAGAAACATATGGAAAGTGTAACAAGCGTTTCGAACGCACATTTGAAATTATTGCATACGGATGCCAGTTGAAATTATTATCGCTCACTGAAATCGACCTGAGGTTTGAAAAGTATATATCTCCTAACGATAGGATCTACCGTGAGCGAATTTACTTAACCTGATCGCCCAACAACTTGTTGCCTGACAGCGGCCGAAGCCTACACTGCAAAAATATATACTGAGTCAAATTGACTGTCTTCGAAATAGGCTTTTCGGGATTATATAAATTCAGTTAAATTCAACTCGGCCAGAGTCAAATTTGACTCACTGAGCCACTCGGGTGAGTCAAATTTGACTCTGGCGGAGTCGAATTTTACTGTGTCTGTTGATCGGAAAAGCCTATTTCGGAGAAAGTCAATTTAAGTCACCGTTTTTGCAGTGTATATGTAAACCTAAGCCGCAACCTAAGCCTTTAACGGGCTCGACAAATTGTGTAGCGTATGAAATGTCGGGTTACGAAATGCCGCTCGACGAGTTTTTCAAACCACGAAATGTACCAGATTAACATCGTGCCGGTAGCCAGCTCACCTTATTAGGGGGGGGGGGGCAAAAACTTATCCGGTGGGGCATACAAAAGTTTTCAATGACTTACAAGCAAGGTTGAAATATTTGTAGAGGAAGCAAAATTTATCTAGGGCGGCGCTGAGCCCCTCCAGCCCCTTTTGGCTACGAACCCGACAAACAGTGGTATCTCTAATTTGAATACATTGATTCATTTTAAGTTCAGCGAAGGCACTGCAAGAACAGTCGCCAAGCTAAGGATCACATGCAATTGTTTAAACGATATATGGCTGGAGTATCATATAATCTCTTTCACTTCTGAAATATTGTTTAGAATTGCCAAAAATTGATGCTACGGTTTATGAAACCGAAACGCTTCACAAACTAAGAGGACAAAAAATATACCCCCGTTTTTCGAAGTAGCGTTAATGAAGAACGATAGTAGCAAACATTATGTTGTACTTTGGTACCAATACCGTAGTGACCGGAATGATAGGTCGTCATTAATATTTATTTCGACTTTCCAAAAAGTACCCCTTTTGACCGTTGTTTATCTTTCAATCCAGGTCCAATTTACTTGAACCACACACCTTTAAACTTTATGTTAAACATTTTCTAACTTAAAACTTCATTTTACTATAAGAATATCCTTCTAAGAACTTGAATATGCTGCTATTAATATAGATAACATATACTTTGAGCGATGAACGAAATTGTGTACAGAAATTAATTTGGCTACGGAGGCTTTTAAGCGATCTAATCATGGTAAATGATGTTTATGGGTTAAACACAAATTTTATGTCCATTTTACAAACTCGAATTTCAGAAATCGACTTTAATTAATTCAGACTCAAAATAGCAACTGCGGACTTTTATTACCATAAGAACTGTTACCTCAGTCCTTCTAATTCGGCTCACAACAGCAGCTGGTTGTGCTACTAGCAACAACCAAACGATTGATGCCACTTTTTTAGCCAAAATAAATGAAAACAGTTGACATAATTCATCTGTTTGCATACATAGCAAAAAATGGTGATTCAAATTGACTCTCTCCGAAATAGGCTCTACGGGGCTACACAAACTGAGTCAAATTCGACTCCGTCAGAGTCAAATTTGACTCACTGCGTAGCACGTTTGACTCTGACGGAGTCGACTTTGACTCAGTTTGTGTAGTCCCGTAAAGCCTATTTCGGAGACACTCAATTTGACTCACCATTTTTTACAGTGTGCAGTCCTTAAAAATTGCCAGTCTCGGAGTCCTGCGCCCATGATAAAACAGTAATACAAAAAATTGCTGTTCGCAACGAACAATACTATACACTTTGTTCAGAATAAACGCGTGCTTTGACGCGGATTGCATAATATTTGACTCAGGTTCCATAACAAAAGAAATTAAAACATCATTCCGTACTGGACGTCTCCAAAAAATAACCAAAAAACTTTTTTTAATATTCAAATCGTAGTTGCGAGGTGCGAAATCTGTGTCGTCTCAGATTAAAATAACTGCCGGGATACAATTATTTTTGTTACATTTTCTACTAATTGCCGAAACGAGTTCCAGAGTTGTATTGTTCGGATATATATACTTCTATCACGGGGCACAGGAAGGCAAGGACTGGCCACAGAGGATCGAAACCAATCCTTGTCTGAAGATTTAGTGCTAAATATTGCGTTTCGCTTGTCTCTCGTTTTGCTCGCCAGAATTGTTTCGCAGTAGTGAGTTATCGAGTCGGGGCTTCCCTTGTTTTTGGATAGACGTTTCATCGCTGTGCCATATTCTATTGCAGTTTAGTGTGGCATGTGTATTTCGGGCCGATTAATAAATTTTAAAATCTATTCCTTGTGATCTACGGTTGCTCTCCAAAACAGGACCGATAGTAAAGATTAGACACCACACGTGAAAAAACGCGATGTCTGCAAGTACGAAAACGGCGTAATTTGTTGCAAGTTTGCTTCGGCGTTTTATGTCGTAGCCCAAGTCGTAATTCAATCGAAATGTTATTAGGTTTTCACAAAGTTCGGATTTTTGATGCTGTGCGTCTGCTACTCAAGTCTCTGAAATGGCACTGCGAAACATTTCATATACGAGCTGGTTGGTGCGTTTGGATGTAAAATTTGTTAGACTGAACCAAGGTTCGATGTAATATTCTTCTTTCTGCAATCCCGTTGTAAAAATATGCGTTATAATGTCCACAATAAGAGTACCAGATAATGTGGCTGATGCACTAATTTTAACCTTGCAATTACACCGTGCAAAAATTACTGGTGTCAGTTTCTTAAAAGAACCCAGAAAATTGAAGCTGTTGTATAAATAAATACGGTATTTAGTTGCAGAATGACATGTGTATGCTGAACGGCCAGCATAGAAAATTGTGCCAATGTGTAAAATTCGTATGAAGCATAATCCTAAGCCTAAGCAAAAAATTAATCTAAAGCTTAGGCTTATTGTATTGCAGTCCCGCAGAACAACGTTCCGCCTCTGAATTCTTTTCAAATTACGAATTTATCGAAGATTTTAACCGCAATGTTTAACCAACTGTCTGTTATTATATATGTCGTAGGCCAATCTGATGTTCAAACCAATTATGTATTGGCCTCAGCTAATCTGCTATTCTGAGCAAATAGCAGATTGGCCTAGGCCAAATAGTGATTGTAAGATGTATCAAAACAACAGTGATGTAAAACTAACGCTGCTTGGTTAACAGTGTTGAGTCTGTCCAAATAATCAAATCTCATTGGCCTATAAGTTTAAAATCATTTTAGCCTAGGCGGTTGAAAATCAAAACCGCTTATATACAAATTATGCAAGAGTTTTTAGATAAACTCTTGTATTGTATTTGCCAACTGTAGGTAACTTTCCCTATTTGGTTGAAATTCAGCAGATTTTTTGCCGAGCTACATCCACAAATTGACCCATGTAATGATCAGGGGCGGAAAGCTTTTCTGTGGGACTAGAACTAGAAAAGAGTAAGCTTAAGCTTTAGACTGTTTTTTGCTTGGCTTATGCTTATGCTTAGGCTTAGGCTTAGGCTTGAGAATATGCTCATTCTTACGCTTATGCTTAGGCTTTGGCTTAGGCTTAGGAATATGCTTATAACACTGTTCCGCCCCTGTTCTTTATATTGGCCCACAAATTTACGGCCAGCTAGCTAGAATCTGCTACTTCAGGCATCAGACTGTTATACTGCGCATACTTCACCTACCATGTGTTATCAAATGGGTATATTTACTAGCAAAGTACCTATGCGATGCTCTTGGTTTCATTTCGACACCAGACTTACTATACATTAACGTCTTTGTACTTGTGATGTTACAAGTACACGTTTTTTCAATTTTTTTCGTTTTCTCCGTCATTTTCAAAAAATAAAAGGAAAAGCCGTTTTTAAGTTCGATTCAATGTTTTCGGAAAAAAGCAATCATATTTCAAAGTATTGAATACTAGACCGTAATGCCTTTTCTTAAGCCATCAATCCAAAATTGTATCAACTCAAATTCTGCTAAGAACCAAAACAAAACGAAAGCTTCTTCTCGCTTAGAAATTGAAAACACCAACGAAACCTTGACAAACTTTTATTTTTAGAAAAAAAAGCATTGAAAAATGATTTTAGAAAAAAATTCACCATCTGGAAACATCTCAAACTGTATTGCGCTGCTGTTCGAATTGAAATTGGCGGAGATTTTTGTGTACACGAAATTTTTATCTTCTACGAATGGCCACCGATTCGAGCAATGCGGTTGTACTGGGTGAACGACAACGGGTGTCTTTCGTATATCAAACGATTCCACACACTGAACAATTGAAAACTCAGTGATAGGAGGTCACGTCCACGCGTCAAAATTAATCGCAATAAAACTTTAAAACATTTCTCTTCACAAATTTTCGCTTGTTCCACGCTGTTGTACTTTTTCGGATTATGCAATCGATATGTATACATTTGAGGGAATGAAAAAATGCGTAATAATAAATTAATTTGATAGCTGATATGTAATATTATACTTAATATATTTTAGAAAGGCGTTGATTTTTTCCAACTTCAAAAATGACTGAGACCGGATAAAATGTTGCAACGATTGCCTACAAATGGGGAAAAAAATCCCGAGACAACACAGCATCTCAAATACGCCGTATTTATCATGGTGGTATTTAATTTCTTCAAGTAAAAGTCCAAAGTCCTTCTTTGAAATTTCGGACGTTTGTTTTCTTCTTATTCGCTTCGGATGTACAAGTAATTAGACTTAACTAAAACGTATGGAGGCAAAAAAAAATAAGACGTGCGCTGACCGCAACGAAACAAAAACGTTGTATGAAACGCTTTCGAGCGACGATGTGTGAATTTAAACTCTTCACAAAATTCAAATAATTGTCAATATTAAAAGCATAACAATCGACCATTAATAGAGATTATAGAAACGATGACACAGATATTAAATACCGCGTATCATCGTTTCGATGCTGTCTTAAAACTTTTTGTCGGTTGTTGTTTCGAAATTTTATGGCTTACAAATAGGCCGATGCAGTGGCGGATCCAGGATCTCAAAATGGGAGGGGGGCAAAATTTAACAGGTAATAAACTTATTTTTCACCCACACACAAACCACGAACAATTGTCACAAAATTGCTATATAATTTTTGTCGAGATGCTGTTGGGGGGGCCACGGCCGGGGTGGCCCCCCATGGATCCGCCAGTGGGCCGATGAACAAGGTTAGCAGGATATTTATAAAAGTATGTTCTAGTGTGAATAGCCAAATTAGATATACGATAAACGGCACGAAACGTTTTAGAAATGCCAGTACTCAATTTCCCGGCTCTCGTACACTTTTTCGTGCAACTGTTTGTAAAATTGTCAGTGTTTGCCATTATTTGAGCTGCTTAGAATTAAGCGTTACGGTTATGCCTGTAAGTGGAAAAGTGTACAATAACGAAACGTATTTTCGAAACTTTTCAAACGGTCAAAGTCGCAAACGGCTAAGACTTCCGGTTAACCATCACGTTCAGCTCGTAGATTCGCAAATTGATGAAAAATCATCGGACAACTGGCTATAAATATAAGACAACATGTCTGCGGCTAGCTCAACATGCTAGTAGGTGCTTCAAGACTGTCGTGCAGAAATTTTAGATTAGTTACAAGTGGGAAAAAATTATAAAGTGGTGACAAAATGGTTGGCCCATGTTACTTTAAGGGGCGTCCAGGTTTCTGGTGGGCATATAAAATAGTAGGTTTAAATTCTAGATTACACGTTTTTGCTTATGCTTAGGCTTAGGCTTAGGAACAGATTTTTGCAACGCTTAGGCTTAGGCTTAGGAACACGCTTAACCTACTGTTACGCCCATAAAAGTAACATTGGCCAAATGTTTTATGGGGCGGCACTTTCTGGGTTCTATGACTACAAGCTCGTTGGTTGTGTTCATAGAACACGTTTATGTTATTTAATGAACGGGTTACGTGCAATATTACAAATCTAATTGTCAAATTTTATTGTAGGTGAGAATACTGGAAAATGCAACGCATGCGCGATATTGCGCAATCACAGTGTTGTTGCACTACAAACGCAACATTCCATGTAAAGATTAGGGGCGAAACGTTTTTCTGTGAAATTGCAATACAGTATATATTCTTAACATTTACAATTTTTGTTTGTTAGGCTCAGGCTTTGCCTCAGGCTTACGGAATAAGCTCATTTTTACGCTTTTAGGCTTAGGTTTACGCTTTGGCATAAGCTTAGACAGTTGTTACAGCTCAGTTCTGCACATTGGCTCTTCGTACACAGGCACCAAGAACGAATGCTTCAAAAACTGACATGAAGTTGTGCTAAAAACAATTTATTTACCTGCACTAAAATAAGTATTAAATCACACAAATTTGGTTGTTGTTCTAAATTAAACAAGACAATTGTATAACATTCCATCTGAATACATGTTTATACATTTTTTCTGGAATCTCAGGGTCATACGCCTATAGGACTTATTTCGACCTTAAGATTAACTACAAATAAGCGAAAAAACACGAAAATATTTTTAAATCATTTCTCGTTATTAGTATTTCAGTCGCTTTATCATAATTATGAGTTACAAAATGATCCTTTCGAATATTAAGAATACAAGCAATTGTGTACGGATGATACCATCCGCAGCGTGCAAAAACCTCAACTCGTCAAAAAGCCTAAACTTTCGCATCATCTAAGACGTCAAACGAAACTTGACATTTGACAGAGAAAAATGAATTTTGAAAGTTTTACAAAAATAATTTTTTGTCAAATTCCACCAGTATATAAACAATGCAAAATTGCTGCAAGTCCATCACAGGAAAAAGAATGGACGATTATTATTTTAACAAGAGTTCATTTCTTCTGATTAAAATAGCAGTCGATGCGCGCAATAATTTTCTTCTGTAATTTTTAGAAACAAAATGCTGCAGATACGCTATTAAAGTTCACCGAAGCAGAAAAATCAGCTAATAATTTCCGTTGCTTGTGAAACGAAACGTAAAATTTGGCTTGACATCGAATGTGCTGATTAACTCAATGTACGTAATAAATTTTTTTACTTTCAAAGCTTGCAGCAAATTAGTCTAAAACCGTCCTTGGAATAAGTTGCATGTGCTTAGTGAAACCCATTTAAACATGGACACAATTATCATATGCCATAGTTTCACATTCGCATAGCATTTATAGTCACATCAGCTTGAGATGAAAGTTTGCAAATTTAAGAACCTTTGCAATTGACAAACTCAAAATCGGAACAGACACAGAACATATCGAACACGGCGAATGTGGTGGAATTTTGAGCTTCGCCGTTAAGTTTGAAAACTACAAGACTTATTCCCAACTGGTGATAGGTGCTACACACAAAAAAGTATTTCTAAATTTATTCAGAAAAGTATTTTCTGTTTCAAATCTGAAAAGTTTTTCTGATATTTAAGACAATTTTTCTGAAAGTAACTGGAAAACGTTTATTTTCAGTCTTTATTTCAAAACTTTTTTGAAAACGTTTCTGTTATAACAGAAATACTTTTCAAGTGCACCTTGCTAATTATATTTCTTAAATGTAAGAAATTTTTTCTTAAATATCAGAAATATTATTTTGAGTGTACTGTAGTGAGCCGAATAAGAGGGGGACGGATATTTATTTGGCCTCTCGAGATGGTACCCCCTGTTATTCGGTTACAGACAGATATTTAATTTTAACCCACGCTCCGCCGCCCTTCGTTACTGATATATATCCAGTACTGCAATTATCCGTTGAATTAAACGTTTATTTGTTTTGTGTCAATAGCTTGAACGATAATGCAAGGTTATATATACTTATGAATGTACTTTCAAAATTTAAGCACGCTTTAAAGTTTCGAACTCAAATTAGTTTTTGGTACTGGAGTCATTCAAGCACTACAATTAGGGATAACTGACATTTATAGACTCTAATAAGGGTTTAGGATCTCTATCCGCTTACAGACTTAAAGATGCGGACTCCTATTGATTGGAACTCAAAATGGGAACCCTACTCTTCTTACCCCCTCTTATTCGGGTCACTGCAGTACATACATTTAAAAATATGAACCCATGACACAATTAAAACAAGTGTAAGCTTAGTATGCTGTAAATTTCATAAAAGTGTATAATATATTCTAGCTGCTCTGCAAATGCATGCGCCGATGCTAGCTAAATTTTATAATTAAAATGCAGAAAAACATTTCAGTTTCAATTGACAAAGATTGCAGTTAATGCACTAAATAGCTGGTAGCCATCAAATTTGTAGAAATCCTAACCTTTCGGTATGATATTTTTGTTTTTCGTGGTCAACTAAAGACAACAAGATCTGATGGTTTAAAATCCTTATACGATGTTCGTGGCGATATAAGTTTGTTAGATTTTGAATGAACAGTGATAGGCTTGGATAATTGCCCAACGTTAATTTGGGCGTTTTTACCCTTTACAGAGCTTTTTTTGCTGAAAAAAGTTTCTAATACTTACATTCTGTAGTTGGAAATTTTGACACTTTAATATGTGCATTTACTTTGAAATTTAAGTTTTGTGGTGTATGTATTATATAAGAAAGAAGAAAATTTTTTTTTTTTTTTTTTGGTTAAAGTTCTTGGTTTTTCCTTTTTTTTTTTTTTTTTTATGTTTGTTTTGAAAAAAAACAACAAAGTGTATTTTTTATAGCAGATTCCTTTCTCACGGGTGAGGGGTTGCGGAGGAAAATGTAGGTTGCGTTCTCCTCCTTTTGCTGTAGAAAGGGAGAAAAAAAGAAAATAATATTGTGTTCTAAAACTTAGCGCTATTCATCACACGTGCAAGTTTTTGCAGCGAATATCTTTTTTTTTCTTTATCTTGTCTTGTTTTTATATGAATATTTTGTTGGCGTCTGATATAAATAAGAAATATAATATAAAAAGTGGTGGTTAGCGCAAACGACTATGTTTAATTTACTTTCGAGGGCATTTTTACGTAAGAGTTAATCCATGTCTTATATTCACCATGAACAAATTGCAGCTGCAAGTCTCTCGAATGAAGTTTTGGAAAAACTTGCAGCTGCAAGTTTCAGCCTTGCATGTGCAAGTTTGGTCGCAAAGCAGCTTTGAAATTCTTGCAGCTGTAAATTATTCAGTGGAATTTATGCCATTAACTTTCATTCATACGTGCGAACGCAGTTGTAAGTCGCTTGAATTATTTGCACCTGCATTTTAATTGGTTGATCGAATACTGTGTTGTTGTTCGCTTCTTAAATTATTTCAGACTTTTGAATTTATTCAAGAAGCTTGAATTAATCATAGGGACACGGTAGTGTCTCCTATAATATGTTTCGTGCAAGTTTATTGCTAGACACTTTTTTGATTTTAAAACCATAGCTGTGAGGATTGCAAAAAATTTTTTGCACCTAAATATGTGTAAGGATGCGCCACATACATGCTGAAAGTTTCGTGTCTTTACTTTACTTGCACGTCTTGAAATTTAATAAAAACCGACGAACTTTACGCAAAAACTTCGGCGATTTTGAGTCAGAATACGGTTTTTACGCAACACGTAGGAACAGACAAGTAAAGAGAAACGCTAAATTTAGTATGTATAGGCCGTTTACCTGTTCATGACCCCGCATTAAATTCTTCAATTTTAAGCTGCAACTTCAACCAAAAACTGGTGAATCTTTTTTCCGAAGAAACGTATTTGTGCACGAGTGTTTGAAATAACTACAGAATGCAGCCGCTATATACTTCGGCAAAATAAACAACAGATTACAGTGTATAGAATAGCTTATTAATTGTTCACAGATGATTTTTAATTCTAAAATATTTAAAGTGCAATCATTCATGACGATAGCTCAAAATTCGTTTTTCGTATTGTAATAATGTAAAAACATAGCTAGTATAGTGCAAATGGAACAGGAGCACGTGAAAGTTTAAAATCGATGGCCCATGTGTGGTTTCATATATTGATTTATTTTTGTGACTATGCTTTCCGGCAAAATGAAAGATGCTAAAAACAGTGAATTGTACAACAAAATGGCTAAATTGCGAGAATATATTCTTGAAAGGCTTGTCGACATTCGTCATGGGCAACAGTTAGCCGACTCTAAGGAAGCGGAAGCTCAAGTGGGTTTTCCAGTTATGTATTTAACAGTTTTTGTTGTCAACGTCATAAGTTTTATTGCGTTAACAATGACGTATTATACCGTCTTTTTGCCATAGGGGAATTTTTGTAGCATCTAGAACCTAATATGGTATATAAGGTTTGCCATTGTTTGTATATTACGTTTAATTGCAAGAATTAACCTGCGGATGTTTCAAATTTGTATTTCACGTTCGTAGATGCGGATGCCTTCCTGTTCTCGTTTCCAAGCGTTAAAGTTTGTTCGCGGTGAATTCAGACGTCGATTTGCAGGCTAATTAATCCGGAATTATAAAATATTGGAATCGTAAAGTGGAAAAATACCGAAACCTGAACCGGATCAAGAAAACGAAAAGTACTTGTTACGAAAAAATTCATTTGAAAGCTATTTTATCGCTTTTAATGGTGTAGACACCGTTCAGAATGCCAAAATCCGGAAACAAATGCAGTAGCTGGGAAACGTATGATAAATTAAGGAGTGTAACACAAATTGAAAATTATGGCAATAAACACGCTCAGACAGTTTAAGAAAAATAAGTATAAAAGAATAATATGCCAATTTTTGTTAAATTTTTGGGCCATGTTACTTTAAGGAGCGTCCAGGTTTCTGGTTGCTCCATAAAGAGTAGGTTTAGATTCTAGATTACATTTTTTGCTTAGGCTTAGACGCAGGCTTAGGAACATAAAATTTGCAATGCTTAGGCTTAGTCTTAGAGTTCGAAATACGCTTAATCTACTGTTACGCCCCTTAAAGTAACATTGGCCAATTTTTGAAAGAGAAAAACTTTCAATACCGAAATTACAGGAAACATTTAACACTAATATTGACCAATGTATACAGGTTCAGATCAGTGTCATAAATCTCGCTAATGCAGCCATGTTAATATTCTCAATAATACTGTTTGCAAACAACAGCAGCGTTAGCTCGTTGTTTTGTATTGGGAAATGCGTTATTTCCGTGATAACGGTACAAAAAATCAGAATAACTGACAGCACTTCCCTGTATTTTCTGTAGGAACCAGTGGTCGGTCGTACATATCTAGCCAATCAAAATGTAAAATAAATGAATAAATGACGCAATTGTTGGAAGGAATAAACCAACTGCTAAATTTAGCCTGATACAGGCATGCTATCCAAATGTGGCTTAAGTTTTAGACTATTTTTTAAAAAATATCCGGCAAGTTAGAATACCGGAGGCGGATGTCGATTTTTCGACGGAGCCGCATATCCGGTTCATCTCTGATGTATAGTTAGTACTCGATATTTGATGTGAAGTAGAATCTGTGGAAACGGGATGCAGGCAGTTCTTAACGTGTTCTTTACCTTTCAGGTGCTGCATCTGTTTACATGGGTTTGGAAGCAGCGGCGAAGGTTTTAGCGAAATGTATTGTAAATGAAACTGTTCAGGTTGTTAATTATAGGTAACTGATTTTAATTATATTTTGAGAGCATATTTTGAGTTATGTCCATAACCTAATTGTTTTCTTACTAGGTTTACATAGCGAAATTTGGTTTGCGCTACCCTGTAACTGCAGTATGTTAAGCTTTCTATGTATGCATGCTCAATTATAGTGTTAATAATTTTAGATATGGTGATGAATTTGGTACGCTAGCCGACAATGCATTGAAATCCACATACAACGTCGGAGTTATTAGATACAATGTTGCTCATTTAGGACCGAAAGTGATTATAAAAAGAACGGCCAAGAAAACTGGGCTGGGAATTCTGCAGGATTTGGATAGACAAGCCAAGCGGTCTAAGCAAGCGGCAATCACAGATGGATCGAGTTGAGCTTAATAATCTTTCTGCTTTAGAGCGTTGCACAATGCAAGGACGTAGCCTTGAGGGCTAGGGTTTAGCACCCCTTGCTCCTTAGCGCCTTCTGTCCAGGGGTTTTAAGAAATTTTTTCAGTTGGTAACTAGAAACCACGCATCGCAATTTTCATATAGCGTATTCCAAAATTTTCAAAACCTTTACTACAGCGGTGGCATGGTTTACTTTTTTGTATGCCATAGGTGGAACGTTTTTAATTTTACGCGATTTGACCGAAGTAGCATAGTTGTAGTTGTTGATATTTTTTATACTGGTGTCAATTTGCATAATACTGTAGTATTTTTGCTGTAACTGCATTATGGGCTAATAACATCATTTTTCCAGCCTGCGTTATGTTCAAAAATGTTTTCACTGTTTGTTGTCTAAAAGAGGCAAATGGCAATTCAATCTCCAAAATGAAACGTTTAATTAACACTTTTGTGGTGTTAAACGACGGTTAGGCAGGGTGTAAACGGATAGTAATAATAACGGAAACGGAAATAGATAGTGATCGAAATAACGTAACCGGAAAATGGATATTGAGGTATAAGTTTCAAAGATGTTTTAGTTTTGGCCAACAATACAGAGGCGTGCAAATATGCAGGGGGCTTTCTAAAATTTCAAGAAAAGTATCGGATGCTTCGAAATTTTCTTAGATTTTGGGTGTATTTAGCAATTTTTATTTCATTTCGAACCATTGTAGCATATCTGTAATGAAAATTGACAGTTATGTTCGTGACTTTAACTAATTTCGAACGTAAAAACAACAGACCTCTATTATTTCTATAAAGAAACGAACATCGATTTTTGCCGCAAACGGATATCTGGTTACACGCTGTGGTTAGCTAATAGCGAATTTCGTTCTTATGTTCATTCTGCTATAACAGAGACAATCTTTGAGTCTGTCGTTGAATAATATGCTTTTCAGACTGCACATAATTTGTTAGATAGAAGGAGGGGAACTAAAATATTCGTAGTTGGGGTGCGCCACCTGTCACTCCCTTCAGTACCTACTTGCAACCTTGGCAGCCGCAGCTGACTTGCACATCACTGCATTTTATTATCTTTATAAAACTGTGCGATTTTTTTCTACAAAACACGGGTAGAGTTCAAAATTTATAAAGCTTCATCCCGGATAACCGAATAGAAGACAGGTTGACTGGAGTACTGAGAGAACCGCAATATGACGCTTATATTTAGGCTTTACTTACACGTAAACTTGGGTTTATACTTAGGCTTATTTGTCAGGTTCTTACACTTAACATGTTTCGCCGTTACTGTCCAGAGCAGGTGCCAACTAACGGATGGATTCCGATTGTAGCTATACTATTTCAGTTTGCCAATTTCTCCAAACTAGAAGCTGCCTAAATGGCGGGTTCTGTGTGAAACGTTTCTGTATGTTGCATGTTGTTATTATCGCAATTTACTTTTGTATTGTGTTTCTGGGTTTTACACAGTTAAATTTGCAATTTGTCATTTTAAAATTTGTCTGCGTGTTCATGTTAGTAAATTTAAAGTTGAAAATTATACGCGAGTGATTAGGATAATTGTCAGATATCTGATTCAACCGCCTTGCGTCGGTATTTAAAAATTGGTCTTGTAAAGGTTTGAAACTAGAAGTTAAAGTGCCCCGATAGGGCCATGAAAAAAGAATATGTTTCCAAACCAAGCCAGAAGAAATTTGTAAAGTGTAGAAACAAGTTGAAATAAATTTTCCTTTTTGAGCTAATTCGTAGTCAAATGGCAAAAATGCCCTAAATCCTGCTGAACATGTGGTATTTGCAACTGAAACATATTCGCTGCTTTTACATAGTGTAAACCAGAAAACCATTCAATAAATACTTCCGACATTGGCGAAAAACGACCTCCGGTTCCGGTAGAGATTTGCCAGGTATGTAACTTTAAACCAGTTTTGAAAAGTTCAGTTGACGAGATTTCCCAACGAGATAGCTTAAAACGATTTTTGCCAACACTTTTCAGATTATTGCTAAAAATAGCAAACTTAAAATCATTTAGATACCTAATTCTGTTTCACGTCTGGCTAAGGCAAAGTTTGTTGTCGCCGGACTGCCGTTTTTTCACCGTATGTTAAACGTTTGTGAAAAAGATAAGTGAAAAGAAAAAACGGATAATGACCAAAATAACGAAAACAAAATAACGGTAAATATTCACCGAGGTTTCTAATAAATTTTTAGTTTTGGATGATTTTCGTTATTTTGATTATTTACGGAACAAATGCAGCCTATACGTAGCGTTAAATTTTCACGATTTGGACTTCATTTAGAACTAATTTTGAGCATACAAACAGCTAAATTTTCGGTATTTTTGTAACGCAAATGGACATCGGATTTTATTAAATGGATATATCCGGTTTAAAACCTTCTTCTTATCGCTTTTCGGATTTAATCGAGCCGTATAATTTTGAATTTATTTAGTAACATTTTTAGCGCTCTAATTGTATCTAATGATTGATGCCTGCAGTAAAAAATGGAAAGTTCAGTTTTTAAAATTTTTGACCAAGACAGTTCAAGGACGGAGACCAATTACTATGAACCGTCCAAATTGTATGCACACGTAGCATTATTGTTCAACACAGCGAATATGTTTCAGTTGCAAATACCACATGTTCAGCAGGATTTAGGGCATTTTTGCCATTTGACTACGAATTAGCTCAAAAAGGAAAATTTATTTCAACTTGTTTCTACACTTTACAAATTTCTTCTGGCTTGGTTTGGAAACATATTCTTTTTTCATGGCCCTATCGGGGCACTTTAACTTCTATTCAAATATCAAACGTGTTTGATATTTCGCAGTTTGCCGCAATGATGACGCGATTGGTTTTTCATTTTAATTATTAGAAAGAACGTGTATCGTTATGAAAGCGTTTTTCAGTCATAGAATTTCGAACAAAACCTTCTTTACGAGTGAACGGCTCTTGCAGATGCATGTTTTGTTCGAAAATTGGTTCGAAGAACTTGCAGCTGCAAATTATTTATGATGAATATACGATAAGAAAATAATTCAGAGGTATGAATATTGTTGCAAATGGGATTAACTCATCGTCATTGGCTGAACAGCTTCTACTTCATATTTATTGCTGTTGTTTGCAAAATATTCATATAAATTTATATCAAGATTCAGAAGGAAAGTGGTGTACCTTTGCAAACGCTTGTAGCAGCAAGTATTTCGTGCAAACTTGCGAGTCCTCGCTGAACTCTAGTGAATAATTTGCAGCTGCAGGATGTTCAAAGCTGTTTTGTGTCCAAACTTGCACATGCCAGTTGCACATGCAAATTTGCCCGTGTGAATAGGGTTTTACGCAATATATCCATTACAGTATACACATGTATTAAATCAAATCCATATTCCTAAAAACGTAGTTACTGTAGCACTACTGTAAATTATAGACAATAGCTACGTAAAAGGTGGTGAGGGATCCAAATGATAGGAAAAAATGGGTTGAAATGTTAAAACAGTCAGGTCAAAGGCGAAATAGCAGTCATCTAATTTTTTATTCGGGTTACTACATTATTCATTAAGGACTTATATAAAATCTACGATTAATAGGTTGCATTCGCTTCTCTCGCGAGATTTACTTTACAACTAAAATTTAGTCATAATTTCAGTACTGTTTCGCCACAAGTTTTATATTCGTACTGAAAGCTAATCTGTCGTTCTTGTCTGGCGGACAAAGATTTCTTTACCCGGCCAGCGCTTTACACGCGGAAATTTAATTTTTACCAGCGATTATACCCACGCAAGATTGGTATTCCTGCGGCCTACCTCAGCCTACTCTTATTTTTTGTTTCGTGTCGAGAAAATCGTGTCTAATTTTTCAGTGTATTGCAACGTGGCCTCGGATTCCGTCACCAAAAGATCAATAGAGACCGACAGGGCGTATTCATAGGTGAAAAATTCCCAGCCGAAGGTCGACAAATTTTGCCAGGACTCGAGTTGGCGGTGCTGTTTTCAAAATACCTGAAACGAAATTTTACCGCATGGGCAAATTAATCATTTTGGCAAATTACGTCGTAAATATTTTCCACCGCTGCAGCGCTGAAATATCCGATTTTCTAAACCGGCCACAGATCATTCTTTAGCCAACTATCAAAGTGCAACAATTATCTTTTAAGTTATAAGTTAAGATAACGCATTTTATTGTAAATAAACGTTAATTTGCACAAATTGAAAGTTTATGTTGTGTTTGTTCGCTGCTGATATTTACGCAGCAGTTTGACGTTATTTCGGGATACGATATCTGGTTATATTCTTTGCCTAATTTTGCTGTCTGACGTTGATTGATTAGACGACACTGATTAATAACAGTTTTCTAGAAGAAATGTTGCTGTCAGATATCTAAAGACATTATGTATACTGGGGGGGGGGGTAGATTGTCCCTGAGGCGGACTTTAGATGCAGGGGAGATTGTCGATGAGTGGAATTTGGTGGGGGGAGACTGTACATGAGAGAAATTGCGGTAATTGAAGGTTGCTGATGAGAGGAATTTTGAAGGTAAAATTGGTTATACGAATTTTTGGGTGGCAGATTGTACAAAACACACATGAACTTCTCGAATTTTCTTCCTGTGATGTTTTGAACTTTAGTTTCACGCACGTCTGCTCAGGTTTAGGCTTGGCTTAGGCCTAGGTCCAGGAGATTACGCATTCACTTCATCGAACGGTAGGTACTCTGTAAAAACACTCTACTTAAATACTATAGTTATATTTTACTAACTTTATAACTATAAGGGTACTAAATATTGAGTAAATCTTTGCTTAAATAATATAAATAACTAAAACTACTACTGTTATTTCCTTATTAATTAAGTAGATATAAAGCTAAAAATTTTGCGTTTGCTTAAAATGAAGTGAAACTTTGCCAAGAACAAGTAAGTATAACCGACACTTAATATTCGGCAACAGTTTTACTTAATTTTAAGTAATTTTTTAGTGAGTATGTCGTGGAGTTGTTAGACTTGAGCATGAACACATCGAACAGTCAATTACAGTAATTAACTTTGCCGAGCTAAACTGTTTGCATACCAAACATATTCAGTCGTACTACTCTCTGAACTGGTATTTGCAGGTCACTCGCGGTGTCGCTTGCTTTCATAACTCTGCGCTAACCAGTATGTGTGAGCAAATTGCACACTTTTTTCTATTTTAATTACAAAAATCTCAACATCAGCCATTTCCATTTGTATTAAACTCAGATAGAAAGTCATACGGCGTATGAGATGGCCCGTAAGAAGAATTAAGGGGGGTACAGAGTACCCATGAGAAGAATCTGTGGGAAGGTTGTCCACGAAATGCCATATCGGCAATAGAAACACAAAACTACTAAACACAACTCAATCGCATAATGTCGAGGCAGGGCCGTAGCAACCCAACCATACTCCCATTTGGTGGTTCCCCAACCGGTTGAAACAAAAACGGCCGGTTTTAAAATGCATTTGGCTTCTCGCTCGCAAGTTTGGAGCCCACCGTACTGGAATACGGTAAAAGCCCCCGCCCCTAGTCTGCTCTGGCACTGTGTCGAGATGTCTCGAACGTAAGGTTTTAAGCAACACGTGAAATATTTGCCTTCCTATTGAACCAAATACTTAGATAGTTGTCTTTAATATATAAATACCCGCATTAATTTTTGGCCAAGGTGCGATAGTAGTATAGTAGGTAAAATGGTTGATTGCGATCTCTTAAATTTAGCATTAATAATTGCACTGTCTCTTAGATGAAAGTTACCGACGCTGTATTTAAGTGCAAAATATTGCCACCATTTACAGGCGTGACATAGATATCTTTCAAAAGCTTCGTTTGAATTTAGTATACGAATTAACTCGTCATAGTTAATATGAACATTGAGATAAACTCCGTTTATTTACGACTTTACGCCTGGCGCCGCCACGCCGTGTTGTTAAATGATTTGCCGTTATCTTTGAAATACTTTAAATTTTACTTAGAAATTCGGCTTTATAATCGTCTCCAAACGAAAATATAGTACAGCAATTACCAGAATATATTATTTCGTAATTGTCTGCTATCTATAGGTATCGGTTTGTTTTACAGTCCAGATTCAAATAGAAGTATATCATCAAGAAACGTTTCTGATGTGAAGTACTTTAATCTTTGAAAGATTAGCGAGAAACGGACGCTGTTTTGATTTGACTTTATCGTTTCCAGTAAATGTAAAATGTTGTAACGTTGATTTTGGCGAAACTTGTGTACGAATACTTATTTAGCATTTCTGTTTAAAATGCAAAATTCGATTGATTCAAAGTATCCAAATAACCCTGAATGTAGTAAATGTTTGACATTCCGCAGCAGTGGTTTTTTCGGTCCAATTAAACGCTCACTCCTGTATTTACAAACAAAGAAGGATAAATTCATTACATAAAAGGGAGAACATTGTTGTCAACAAAGAAGTCGCACCAGTAACACTTTCCGGTTGGTTCAAAGCGTTGTTTGTATACTAGAAATTCGTATAAGATTCAGTTGTAATATATACCAAAGTTCACCGGTGGGGCTTCCGTGTGAAATCTACACACAAAAGTCACACTGGTGGATATTGATATATCTATATTATTAACGCTGGAACGCCCCACATACGTATTAGGGCAACGTTCCAACCAATTTTGATATAAGTATGCTAAGTATTTGTATATTAGTAAAGCCTTCTTCATAGCTCTAAATGGAAAATTGTTCAGATTTTGTTTAGACACTGTTCTGTAACATGGAGCATCCAGTAGCGGATGTGTATATAATGTTAAGATATATGCATATTGTTTCAACGGGTTTCAAGTTACGACGCGAACATAAACGTAAGATATAGGTTTGCAAGTATTGCAACCAACCAGGTTGACTATTTAGTGAGTATTATACAAATTGTTCGTAAACGAACAATAGTTGGAAGCAACGCATACAACCACAAAGTTTTAAATGCAACATCATTCCACTCTCACGTGCAGCAGGCGAGACTTCTGTTGTGATTTGTTTGATTCTGCGGATAATTTTTGATTTTTTTTCAAAAATTAAATATTTTGAGGTCAGGCCGCCGCCTCCTTCGAGTTCGAAGTTTTTTTTTGCAAAAGTTTCTTCAAAAATTTACTCGTCACTCGACGTAATTTCGAAACCTTAGTCGAATGGCGATACAGTGCTATTTTTCAACTATAGGCCCCACTCATAGAACTCACGTGTACAAAACATGCTACACTTTTTGTGTGTAACCCACCTACCTTTATACAAAAGTTCTCACCGGTATAAGTATGCTTTGAAAATTCACTTCACCCATAAAGTTTTTGCATCGGGATATCCCCGGCAATACAAATTTAAAATTTAAAGTAACAATTTCAATAATTACAGTTTACTTGGGATACGGATAAGTAAGTTCGTTCGAAAGTGGTCGCAACGCGAAGGTTAACTGATGTGCGCTCCATATGGACACTTTTTTCAGGATCGGCAAACATCCTGAATATTCAGTATCGTCCTCCTACAGTAGATTAACAGATCCATGATCCTACCACTTTCACAAAAACTATGTTGCATGGGTTGCGGTCTGTGATATAATAGCATACCGAATTTGAATAAGAATATACTTACAGATATATTAGTGTTACGTAAATCATTAATATTTCATCAGTCATGTTTCGATCGTTGCTTGTTTTCGCTTGCTTATTGGCAGTTGCGTTGTCACGAAAACACCATCATCGCCACAGACGTGAAGTGTCCGAACCAATGGATTTAGAAGCAATTGTGAACGAAAAAATTTTCAATGGAATTGTAAGTCTTTCGCAAATACAAACAATTTTGAACGTAAAACTTTTCTGTGCTCTACAATTGAAATTTGTTCCAAACACACAAAGTGTATTAACGATCAGTAAAAATAACGGAAACAAATATCGGATCAAAATAACGGCAAACAGATAACGAAAACACATATTGAAGTATAACAGTTTCGAAGATGTTTTATTTTTCTGCTGATGCAATTTTAAGCCATGCAAAAATTTACCTGGCTTACTAAAATTGTAAGAATAAAATAACTGATGCACCCAAATTTTTTAATGATTTTCGATGAATTTAATCACATATATTTTAAATCGAACAATTGCAGCATATCTGCAATGAAAAATTGCACTAGTTGAACTTGATTTAAACCAATGAAGACACGAAACCCAATACGAAATTCCCGGTATTTCTATAACGGAAACGGATATCGATGTGTATCGGAAATGGATATCAGCTTAACCAGTTGGCAATCCTCAATTTTGAATGAAAGACGCATTGAGGCATATTTACTAAAATTTACATTCGATTTAAATTTGTTTTATAGCCAGATTGCAAAAAAGTGTTCGGCGACGAAAAAGACACATACACTTTTGAAGGCTGCAGTGAAGAATTTATGAACTGCGGCAAAGAAGCACGAGAATTGGTTAAAACTTGCTTCGTCAACGAAGCCAAACGCATTTCGACGGTAAGTTTTAGTTTATATTTTTTTGCACCACACATTTATGCCACCCAAACCCTCACAAATAAAACAATAGAGAACGTATATTTATACTTGACGTATATTAACATCCCAATAATACAAAACAACTTGTTTCATGCGTCCGGCTGAATTGTCAACTCGCAGACTTAACGTCGCAAAATATTAATGTTTAAATTGTGTTGTTTAAGGATTTACTTAAACAAAACGGAGTAAAATTTAAATGTTTCAGGTTCCAAAATTCGCTGAATGTCGAGAATCAAGACGAGAGAAAGTAATTGCATGGTGGCAACAAGTTTGCAAAAGCAAAATGGACATCAAAAAGTGCATGGATGGTGAAGAATGTCCGTTGGAGGATGATGTAAAGTTTGACAACGCAATATTATTTTCTGTGTCTGCCAGGTTTCACCAGATAACACGTGTGTATCGCAAAAGCAGCGATTTTCGGTCGAAATAAACTTCTTGTTTGGTTGCAAGTTTTGCCTTATATTTTTCGATTTAGGTTCGTATAAAATTTGTATGGCTTAAGCGGACGCTTGTGGTTTTTTGAAACAACTATACTGCAAATGTATAAAATCAACGTTAATTAATCAGTAAAATTACCGACCAAAGTTGGCATCTTTGGAATATATGTAAACGGGAAGTGAACATACAAAAATATCATAAGTAATGTGAAATTTTATACAACTTTGTGTTAAATAGCAAATGCAGTTGAAATATTTTTGCTCAAAAGTTATATGTTTCAGGAACTTCACAGCCATTCCGGAGAACCAATGGAATCAATCAAAAAGCACTACCGTCACTTCAAGGAAGACTGCTGGAAGGAGTTGAAAACAAAATACATGCAATGCAAAGAAATGGCAGCAACCGAATGCAATGATAAATTCAAATCGTAAGCTGTTGTTTGCTTACCGTCAAATTTTGATTAAAAACAATGATGTTTCTGCAGATACCAAACACAATAATATGCAAATTTTGTAGAAATACTGGAAAAACTCGTTATTGTTAAGTTTGGAATTTTTGCTGCAGTTATACAGCAGTTGTTGGTTATGAAACATAAATGACGGAATTCATACCAAATCTTAAAAATAGGGTGCATTGCTATTTCTCTTAAAATTTCAGAAAGCCCGGCAAATTAATTCGCATTCCTCAATTGTAACAGTAGACAAAACTTCTCTGCACGTTTTGCAGTTTAATGTCCGTATCGGTTATTTTAATCACTATCTGTTTTCGTTATTTTCACTATCCGTTTACAGCCCGATACAAAATAAACAATAATTTTTAAACATGCTCCAAGGGCTCACGGTTAACTTTTAATATGAATGTGATTTGATTTGACAAACCCGTATTTAATGCATACAAACAAATCAGATTTCGTGATAAGCGGAAATGACTTGCGCAATTTGTAAAAATTACAGTTTGGACGACTTAGAATCCTGCTAAATACAACTGAAAATTAGACGAACTATTTATTTACAAAAATATAAAGAATGTTGTTTAAATAATTCTGGTATGGTAAGTTATTTCAGGTGCTCCGGCAAACTTGAACCAGAAGATGAAGGCCTACACAAGTGGTACTTACACGCCCGTCACAACAAGCATATGATTGGAGAAAAAATGGGCGAAGCTCAGCATGACATGATGGACTGTTTGGTAAGTGCCGGATTGCAAATCGCACTGCTCGAATCTCAAGAACAGAACTCTCAGATGGCATTGCTAATTCGCAGGTTGTAACCGGATATTCATTTCTGTTTCCGGTAAAAATCGGTGTTCGTTTTCGTTACAGAAATACCGAAAATTCGGTTTTTATGCTCACAGTTTGTTTTTAATCAGCGACACATCGTTTAAATTTTCTTACGAATCTGATGCAATTGCAATAGTTGAAATAAAAACGACAAAATTCATGCGAAATACAAAATTTGCGTGCATCTACTGTTATATTTCTAAAACTTTAGCGAAAGCAATAGTGGCTTGAATGTATAGCCGCTAAAGGAGAGGGCACCTTCAGAAGCACGCACCCTCGATGGTCAGATGGGGCGCTCAATTCCTTAATTTATTTTGATCAAATAAAATTTTTTTTTCAGCATTCTGTCTAAAAGTCGTAATTATTTTGCAATGTTAATAAAAATGACAAAAAGTTTTCACGATTTGCGCTTTAGAAATGCAAATGTTTCGCATACGTAAAGCCTGCTTTGAGTTTGCCTCGAAACAATCGTAATTTGTTCCCGGTACCCCGGACACACACCACCGTTTGTTGCGTTAGTTTAATGCAGTGAAAATATTTTCAGGACATTCCATACGAAGAGGAAGAGTCTGACAGCGACCATGAGAGTCATGAACATTAATAGAAACATTAAAATAACCAAAATTCGACATCAAAAGTTTATGATTTTGCTTTTACAATTTTTTTCACAATCAAAACGTTGCATTTGAGTTTTGTCTTTATTAAAAGTTTTTTAATGTATCTCGATCTTCAAGTCATTCGCTATAAATAAACGATAAATAAAGTAGCCAATGTTACTTTTAGGGGTGTAAACAGTAGATTAAGCGTATTCATAAGCTTAAGCCTAAGCCTATAAGCGTTGCACAAATGTGTTCCTAAGCCAAAAGCCTAAGCCAAAGCAAAAAAAATTAATCTAGAATCTAAACAAACTCTTTTATAGACCGACCAGAAACCTGGTCGCTCCGTAATGTAACATGGGCCAATAGCAGTAACAAAAGTTTTGGTTAAAAAATTACGCTATCCTAGTTTTTGCCCAGGTATAGCACAAAAATTTCTCACAACTTCACGGGTAATATCCCGAGTTCCCAAAATCGCAATATCCCGGATAATATCCCAGTTTCCCAAAATAGCTAGATAAAGGGTAATATCCCAATTTTCCTTATGAATTCCAAATATTCTTGGAAAATCAGAATCGGTTTGGGCTGAGGCTCGGGTCTAGGGTTCGGCTTAGGCTTCGTCTTTAGTTCTTAGGCTCAAATATCCGTACGTATTTTTTGGGTTTCCATACCTCCATTTTTTGTTTCTTAATTCATGCAATTCTAAAATCACTATTCATTACGCAACTGCCTGAATATATCACTGGGCATTAGGTTTAGAAGATTTCTAGCACTAATAAATAACTACTTTCATTGGCCACCTAAAATTGAGTTGATTTGGTTCGCCTTCGCCTGATTTAAACCAATGTAACAGATATTCTATCGGATGTCACCCGTCCCTTGACCTATATATGCGAGTCGTTTTACGACCCAAGAAGAAAGAACAACATTGAAATATACTTACGCTTATCGGACAAGAGTTGCTCGTTACCGTGGGTAAACGCGACTCTGGTAAGAAATTCTTCACGTGGGAGTATCCGCCGGTTTTAATAATCAAACCGAGATTCCAACTGCATCTTTAAGCCGGGTTCCTGTTATACCCGGAGCAGCTTGGGACCTGCTTTGTCCCTATTAGATCATTGGGTTACATTTTGTCTGTTTATCATGTGTAGGTCACCATTTGTTCTTTAATATAATATAATATTCGAGGTGTTGTCTGCGAATTTCATGATGTATCTTCAAATGTCTGCATGTTTGATGTAACATACCCAAATTGTCCTATCGAATATCATATGATACAGAATTTGAAATTTGAATTTTAGAATTATGAAGTTGTGGTTCTATGCGGTTTTGTGTCGGAAACGAGTTTGCACAAGTGTATTCGGTATTTTAAAGCACATCTGTGCCGCTGCCGTCCGACTATTCATTTATTTATCAGCACCCAAAGATTATACTGTCCCGCTAAACATCATATGATATTCTTTGTAATTTTGGAATATCATCTGATATTCGCATAAATATCCCTCAGTATCACATGACATACCGACTCTTATACACATTGAACATTTGAGAGCGGTGGTTTGTAAGCTCATGCCATGTGACGTTCGAGTTTTGTCTGCTGACCCGATGAGGCACTGATATTTATTTGGCCTCTCCAAAGGGAACTCCCTGTTATGAGCGATAATGCAAAATGCCACGTTATACCTACGTGTACTTTCAAAATTGGACTCTTACTAGGGTACAGACTCCTATTGATTGGGACTCAAAATGGGGACCCTCTCTTATTACACCCCTCTTATATACGGGTCACTACAGTATCGCAGATATATGCCGCGTTTAGTTACGAACCTAAACTGCTGATTAATTTGATAAAACTACAAATACTCTTGACAGATTATCTACCGGACTCAGCCCCACAATTTGTGGCCACTTTAACTGGTATATCCACCTTTTAGCTATATATGACAGCTCTGTAGTGCGTACAGTATGCTTACCATCATGTGTTATCACATGTTGATGCTTTAAACTATAAAATAGTCATTTGATTCTCCCCTAATGTTATTTTTTCGAAAGACAAATCATCCATTAACGTTGTTATACTTGCGGAAACATTAGTACGTAATTTGTTCAATTTTTCGTATTTTCCAGTTTTTTCTGGAAAAAACGAAAGAATCGGTTTTCCCAGAAAAAACCAACCCTGCCCACGAGCAGAGAATTTAATTTGCGATTCTTTAGCCGCCTAAAATTTTGATTGGACTGAGAGTTACAGAACAAAGATCAAGTATGAAATCAGGTAAAATGTTGAAAAACTTAAATTTTTAAACTGTTTTTACCGTATGAGTAACAATAAGTATTACACTCCTAAAACTTGCTGTTAAATCGAAAATTATTTGCGGCTTTTTGAATGATAGCAACAATATCTTATAGCAGTTGCCGACATTATTCGCGTTTCTGCAGAGGTTATATTTTTTCTTTGGCTTTTCCCAATATCCCGAGCGAAAAAGCTTGCACCCAAAATCGCAATTTTCTGGTAGAATCCAAATATACCAAAATCCTAATTTCCCAATATATATATACCAATTTCCCGGGAAATATCCCAAATTCCCACTTCCCTAAATCTCGAGCAAAAAGGTTGCGCCCAAAATCGCAATTTCAGGGTAGAATGCCAATTTCCCACGTAATACTGAATTTCAGCGGTAATATCTAAATTTCCCAAAATTCTAATTTCCCGGGTATTATTTCGATTTATCAAAATCCCAGTTTCTCGGGTATCCTAGTTTTCCAAAATTCTGAGCAAAATGGATCTAAATTACCCAAAATTCCAGTTTCCCGGTAATATCCCAATTTCCCAGAATCCCAATATCAAGGTTAATATATTCCAATTTCCCAGTGCCTGTGACAAATAACCGATTGAATTCCAAAAACCCGAGCACATACTATGACAAGTGATAAAACCGGCATACAATGACCACAATGCACTCTAGAAGTTACAACCTGTCACTCGACACCGTTCAAAAGAGCGAATACATTTTCGGAAGTTTTATATTCATCGCTAACGGCATATACTAAAAACTTTACTATAACGCTGCATTAAATTAAATATCCATTTTTCAAAATATAAATATGAGTAATTCGCGTTACACTGTCTACGCTACTGTAAAAATTGTACCCGCATGCAAGCCCCTAAGTTCCTAACTCCAGAAAATTTTCCAAACACCATTTATGCTTTGCGAAAATGAAAATTTACGGAAGCTTAAAATCTAAAATTTTGAGTAAAAATAAAATTTCATTGCTAATGACATGAATCAAAATAAAGCGGGTGGAGCTTTACAATAAAAGAAGCTTACATTAAAGAAAAGGGCCAATGTACAGAACAGGAGCGGAATAGTACTATAAGCATATTCCTAAGCATGAGCCTAAGCCTAAACCTAAGCGTAAGAATGAGTTTATTCCTAAGCCTAAGCCTAAACCAGGCAAAAAATTAGTGTAAAGCTTAAGCTTACTCTATCCTAGTCCCATAGAAAATCGTTCCGCCCCCGATCTTTGCATGGGCCAAGAAAAGTAACAGTTTTGGTGCGAACGTTTCTGTTTAGTTCCGTTTCGACATCGTTTGGCTATTTTGACTCTAATCGTAGAGTGTTTACCGAATGGCGACGACTATTATCAATCGTAGGTGAAATATTGCGTTTCTACTCGTAAGTATAAGCACTTAATTATTTGGAAAACTGAGATGGGTGCTGCTCTACATTAATTGTGCATTGTAAAGAGTAAGTCACGTAACTCAAAGAAACCTTGCAGCTCGTTTTGAAAAGTAAACAGCAATTGATTGTGTTACTTTAATACTAGTATAGTATATCAAATAAGCTAAGACTGATGGTTTTTTTACTTTTCCAAAGGTGTCCCAAGTTATTCAGTGAAACTCTGATATGTTTAAATCCAATCCTTGTTGTTTGGAATTAGAAATATAAGTTTACAATTTACGTACACTAATTCGGTAATTTGGTAGGGTGTAACCGGATATCTGTTTCCGGTAAAAAATTTAATATCCGCATCCGTTATAGAAATACCGAAAATTCCGCTATTACGCGAAATTTGTTACAAATGCACCTACATATCTCGCAATTTTTCACTACAGATATGCTAATATATATTGTACGATATAAAACAAAACTTAACAAATTCATATAAAGACTTAAAAATTTGGCAGATCCGCCATTTTTCTCTAAAAATTTTAAAAAACCCAGTGAATATTTGCACGTCTCAAATTGAAATTTGCCATTTATTGACAAAATTTTTTTTTTATAACAGTAGTCTAAGTTTCGTTATGGTGTTTAATTCTGCCAATTCATAACGAAATGTTAAGAAAGAAACGTGGGATATTTAGACGCAAATTAATTATATATTTATAAACCTATATAAATATCGGCACATGTTAATTATAGGGACCTGTCCCAATATAAAACATGTAAGTTTACTTTCTGTCCTTACGGGAAAACGCTGGTTTGTAATCAATGTCATAGCCAAAAGCTTTTGGACCAACAACGTTCAATGCTTCTGGAGTTGTCAGTAGTTCAGATGGTTCAATTATTATAATTGCAACACGAAGGCCATATCGAAGTAAATCACATGAAATTGGCATGCCCGAATCTGTTTCAATTGCGCAAATTAAATCAGGCGTTGAAGCAACAACCTAAAACAGATATACAAAATAATTGAAAAAAACTGATTTAAAAGTACAAACTTAAATGAGAATTAAGTTTAAAAAGTCACAATTACATAATATAGCATCGGGTACACAGAAGTGACCAAACTTCAGATCTTTAAATTTAACACAAACGAAAAATGTGTTTAGAAATTGAATCAATTTTTCATGCATTTGAAATTTGAATGCACGCAAATTGATGAACCTAATTGGCAAACGAATCGAAAACGGTTCGCCTCGCAATAATGATCAACAAATAGACAATTTCTTTGTGTATTTTGAAAAAAAACACGCTTAAAATACAAAACAATAACATCAAAATAACTAAAACTAATAACCGATAAATTATTCTTTTTTAAAATCAAGAACTCGTTTTGAAATTCAATAATGTATTCAATTGAAGTGTCTTGCTGGCTCTGAACGATAAATGATCCTGTATTGAAAGCACCATCGGTACGTCTCCAAACATCAATAATCTACAACGGTCAATCATAATTCACAATTAAGCAGGCACTTAAATTCATTATTACATACTAGAAAAAATTGCTCAGCACT